>JAHSUH010000843.1:0-65000 GCA_025388415.1 Cynanchum wilfordii | reverse complement strand
CTTCACCAATTTCGTGTTCAGACCAGAGATGTACAGTTGGACTTGATACAACTGACTCAGCCTGTTCTAATGGAAACCAATGCAGTTACTCATTCCAGTACGGAGATGGTAGTGGTACATCAGGCTATTATGTATCTGATTTGATGCATTTCGAGACGATTGTTGGGAATGCAATGAACACAAATACTTCAGCTCCTGTTGTCTTTGGGTAAGCTACTGCTGATATGTTGAAATTGTAGGCAGTCTGCGTCCTATTTTTGTCTTTTATGGTGAACTTTATTTTTCTGTTTGGAAATTTGTGACAGTTGTAGCACATCACAGACTGGAGACTTGACCAAATCTGATAGAGCAGTTGATGGGATTTTTGGCTTTGGGCAGCAAAGTATGTCTGTGATATCTCAACTTGCTTCACGAGGCTTAGCACCAAATGCATTCTCTCATTGCTTGAAAGGAAGCAATAATGGTGGTGGTATCTTAGTGCTTGGTGAGATTGTAGAGCCAAATATTGTCTACACTCCGCTTGTACCTTCACAGTATGTATTATTTTCTCTCTAAAATTATAATTTTTCATGGGTTCCTCTGGAAACTTTTAGTTAATCTGCTTATTTATATCAATATTTGCATTTTGCATGTTCATATTGGTATCTTAAAGTGGAAATTTCCTTTTTGTTTTGAAGTTCTGTCATATCAAATTCAATTCCTGGCTTGTTTACCTTTTCATTTGTCATATAATGAGATGTTTAAAGTGCATGGGCTTTCTGTAGGATCTAAACCGATTATGTAAGGCTTCATATGCATCCTGAAAGTTGCATATTGTAATCTTCTCTGTTATCCTTAATTTGATTGGATATTGGTTTCATGTAAGTGCATAAAACAGGATTGCCACTTCTATTTTAGTTTGTCATGGAATGATGACGTTCTGCTTGCCAGCAGCTAAGCTCTTTACATGAGTACCATATAAAAGGAACAGATAAAACTGACATTGATTTTCAAATGTCCAACATTGCTGACAGTAAAACCATGTTTATAATGGTTACAAAAGGGCAGAGGTTAAAATCTTGGATTTTTCCTGTTGCTTCCAGTTGATCTGGGGCTTTTTGCTTGCAAGGGATTAAAGAAGCTTCTTTGATTGGTTCAAGATTCATGAACTTGACTAATCTATTGATCTACTTGGACCACTAGATTACTGCTAAGCATAATGGTTAGGTACTGTTTTTCAGACATTACATATTTGTTTTGAATCAGTTAAATTTTTGTGCCTGTATAGCCGAAAACATGAAATCTCAACCCTTAAATTAGTTTCTTCCTTCATTTCTCCAACCCAATACAGAATAAATGGAAAGGAAGGGAGAAAAGGGCAGCTTTTAACCATTCAGATTGCTTAAGAAGCTAGCTTCACAATTTTCTTAACACATTCTCCATCATTTACCATTCAGGACGCATTATAATCTGAATCTGCAGAGTATTGCCGTCAATGGACAAACGTTGCCCATTGATCAAGGAGTTTTTGCTACTTCTGGCAACCAAGGAGGAACGATCATTGACTCTGGGACTACTCTAGCTTACCTTGCAGAAGAGGCATATGATCCCTTTGTTAATGCAGTAGGTTCTCTAAATGAATCCTCTAAAATTCTGAGGCAATTGCCTTGGTAAATTACTGAAGTGTTTTTATCATAAGAAAATAGGAAGAATATACTAGTAGCAGACATTCAGACTTCTCTAAATATTCATGATTCTTCTGCTTCAATTTTTTCCTTTTATATGCAGATTTCGCAATATGTTTCACAATCTGTACGCGCTTTTCTTTCCAGGGGAAATCAATGCTTTTTAGTTACATCAAGGTTTGTCTCAGTTACTTATTTGCCCTCATTGTATGTTCAGAATTCGCCATTGTTTATCAGTTATCACAAACCATTGAGCTGCCAGTTATCTTTCTATTCCAGTATTTCTGAGACATTTCCCCAAGTCAGTTTAAACTTTGCTGGAGGTGCATCTATGATCTTAAATCCTCAGGATTACCTTTTGCAGCAGAATTCAATTGTAAGTTAAATTTCTCGAGTAACACTCTAGTTTTATCCATTTTTATTGTTAACATGACCTTGACTGTAAGTTTATAGCTTATATTTCTCAAGTAAAACTGTAGGTTTATCCCTTTTTTGTTTTTTAACACGACCTTGACTGGTTTGGAATTTTGGTGAGAAATTGAAATATACATATTTTTAAAATTTGAGCACTTGAATTTAAAATTTTTATAGTTAAATATTAAAAATATAATTATATAAAATATTTTAGCACTTGAATTTGAGCACTTAAATATTTATTTTTATATAAAATTTAAAAGGTTAATCAAACTTTAAAAGAATAGTGTCCAAATGGACCTTGCTAATTTTGGTTTTCATACTAGCCCATCAGGGATTTTTCACATTTTTTTATTCCTGATCTGAAGAATCTGCAATTTACGATTAGAACAGCTTGTTACATTAGCTGTGTAATATTTTATTCCTAAGCAGTATGTGGATCAGGCTTTGTTTAATTCTTCTTTATTTTGTATTGGGATTTAGCATTAAACCCTAGTATCTTAGTATAGTCAGGGGGGCAACGTGGTTTAGGAGATCCCTTATCTGTTATAGCAAGGGCTCAGGACTATATACGCTTCCCTTGGATGCAAAGACCTTTTCATTGTACCGAAGTCATATATCCTAGATGTTAGCATCTTGAACCATGGTACCCTATCCTAGTTTATTTCGGTAGTTACAGCTATTCAACTAAGTCTTGTGTTGTTGAGGCTTTAACTATATGTAGGAACTTCTTAATCATTATTTTGATTGCAAAATCTGAGTAATTTATATTTGAACACTGCCTCAATTAAGTTTATCATACTTACTCTGCTTAAAGTAAATGTCCTTTGGCAACATTGTCTCAAACTATCCACTATATTGATGCTTTACCATTTCATTTCAATCCCTGCCATTTTGTAAACAGAAACGGATCTTTTAATTTAAACTAATACACTAGTTTATGTAGGGTGGTGCTGCAGTTTGGTGTATTGGCATTCAGAAAATCCAGGGTCAAGGGCTGACTATTTTGGGAGGTATGAGCGGAAGGCATTGCTTTTTGTAATTCCATTTGTCTTTTCTCCGGAAATTCATTATGTTTCACAGTAGGAGGGTAAATTGGTCTCACGTATGCTGTTGGATTTTTCTTTCACTTTTAAGAATCAGCTGGAACCAGTAGTTTCTCTAGGATAAATCAAATGCGCTGCTGTGAGCAATATGTTATTTCTTCCATAATGGAATATCTTTTACTTCTACTGTATGATTCCGAACCCGCTTCTCATGGAATTCTACTCAACATTTTTGCTGTGGACTCCACTGCTAATTTCATGTTAATCTTTCTAGTAGTTTATCTAAGAATATGACCATTTTTTGCAAGATTAGCACCGTGTATTTCATTTCTGGTCTTTAATATTTTTTGAAATGCTACAGAATCCTTCCAGTTCTTGGTCTTTAATATTTACTAATTTCTCTCTTTTCTGCTTTTTTATGCAGACCTTGTTCTTAAAGACAAGATAATTGTTTATGATTTAGCTGGCCAAAGGATTGGATGGGTCAGCTATGACTGTAAGTTCCCATTTAAAAGTAATATCAATTTAGCTTCTCATGGACTAGTTAGTTAGTCATATTATTACATAATGTATAATATAGGGAGTGATGAAAGAGATTATTGGTGAAACTTTTGTCATAGAAAAGTTTACAATTGAAACTAAAACCATTCTAACTACGCTACTGCTGAGTTGTACCCGTTCTGGGGATTCATAAGATGAATGTTCAATATTTGAACTCGAAAGCTAAGGGGTTGTTGGTTTAGTAGAATTCCTTTAATCTCTCTATTATCTGAACTTTTGTGAAAACATTCTCAGACTCCTCAGTCTCTCATTCTCTTTTGTGATCATTTATTTTTTCCCGATTCCTGTTTTGGCCATTTATCTTATTCCTTGTATGATCTAACTCCAGGTTCAACACCAGTAAATGTGTCAGCAACCTCAAGTACAGGTAAAAGTGAATATGTAAACGCAGGGCAGATTGACAATAACAGTTGTTCGCGCAGAAATCCTCCCAGGTTGACACAAATAGCTGTTCTTGCTCTCTTCTTGTACATATCAGTGTCTTTTTCCAGTTCCTCATTTTTGTAGTAGTCCTCCCTTAACCCTTTCGTCTTCATGTTTTCCTGCTTGATATATATATATATATATAAATTTTTTTTTATTTATATATCCCCATCAACAGGATAACAAACAAACAGTTTAATGTAGTTGTCGGCAGTGTTGCATTAGATTTGTAGCCTCCTCCTCCTTCCCTCCTGTCACTGTTTTCTACACAAGATTTATTAGACTCTCCTCTTGTATATTGTATCTTATGCATGATATTTTATTTTTGAAAAGTGATCTCTCGATCCTGTAACGTGTGGAACAGTTAACAATTAATCATTATATCTATTCCTCGGGAACCACATTGCCACAATGTAGAAATCAAACCAATTACTTGCATTTATCTATTGAGTGCCTTAAACTTGCTTGAACATTACCAGAAAGAAGAAGAGAAATACTTAAAAGGTGTGTATATTGTATTAATCAATATAATTTGAATACATTGGTAAAGAAAGAAAATCTAGATTGAAACATCTATTATACAGAAATCAACTTTATTGAATACAAGTAATATTTAACTAAATAAAAGCCAAATTATTTAAGATATTTCTCATCCATGGACTTTTGAGTGTCGAGTGTTTCACTTGGTTCAGTAGCCATGAATTAAACTTTTAACTCGCTTCAACACCCCTCAAGTTGGAGTTTGAGATACTTCAAATTAAAACTTTCAACCTGTTAAATATATCATAATTTGGGGACCAATATCACTAAACGTCTAGAGTTTGAGACTATTTATACTAATTTACCTTATTTCAATGAAACCCGAGTGGATTAGAGTTTTTGACATTTTTACCCTTCTAATAAATTTATTTATAAAAATTTAAAAAGTTACTAACAAGTTGACCATTAATAAATTAATAAAAATGTTGAAACTTACAACAATTATAAAGATAAAAAATAAATTATATAAAAATTTTAAATATGAATGAAATTAAAAAATTATATAAGGATGAAAAATTTGTCTAAAAATTATCAAAAATTATATAAAATTATTATAAAAAAAAATGGATAAAATTTGTCATTATTATAGTCTCCACCTATTTTTATTTTCATATTTCCTTCTATATTATCTCATATTCATATTCTCACTTAAATTTTTACAATTGTTTATATTATTAATACAACAAATTAGCATTAAATATTGATAAATTTACAAATTATAAATAATACTATTATAAAATACCCTCAAGTGCTGTAAAACTAATTCACTGGCATAAAGAAGTTAAAACACTTTGTATTAAAACCAGTAAATGGGGTAAGAAGATTAGATGATGCAATAAAAGAAATAAAAATTTAGTACCATCTAATAGTCCCAACAAATTTACAATTTGCCCACAATGGCTGGAACAAGTAAGATACTCATATGAGCTGCAAAAGGCAAAAACAGTATGACAAAACAAGTATCGACCTAAATCACATGATATGGGGTATAAACAAACAAATTCAACAGTACAAACATGCATCCTTCATCAACTTCAAAAGGCAAAATCAATTAGTTTTAATACCCTGACAAACCCAAGTTTCAACCCCTTCTTACAAAATATGGGTATAGTCAAGAACAATTTCAGCAGTAGAACATCACATCCTTGGCAAAATCAATTAGTAGTTTTTAATACCCTGACAAACCCAAGTTTCAACCCCTTCTTACAAAATATGGGTATAGTCAAGAAGAATTTCAGCAGTAGAACATCACATCCTTGACATTTTCTATGATTGCTGGTAAAGCGTGGATCTCTACGTCACCCTCCGCTGCTGCCCTCTCAGAATTAGAACATCAGATGATGCTTCACCCTCCATATAATAACGAGCTCGAAAGGCAGCCAAGTGAGCATAATATGCAGGAGGCACTGCACAAATTTAATCCATTGTTATTGATATTAGCTGAGGAAAACAAATATTCTTATATTTGAAGAGAGCAATCGTACCAAATATATATCATATAACTGAACCGAAAACTAACCTATAGAAACAGATCTCGTACACCTCGCATACCTGAATAAAAATATACTCACGAATTTAGACAATAATTAAATAACCTTGTAATTAGTATTTAAAAAACCAATAAAATTTTTGTTTACGGAAAAAAATACAATACCAGTACAGTACAGGTAACATATACAAAAAAGAGGTTTACGCAAAAGGGATAAAAGATCAGCTGAAACAGTGGAAAAATAAAAAAAGCTTACGTATAACACAAATTATTTGTCAGCATTTTGCAAGGCATCAGCAGAGAAATTGTTTTCATCATAAAGCACATGATAATGAGTTGGTCGACTAGTTCCCTGTAATCAAGAGACAAACAAATAATCAACAAGAATCCACTTCATGTCTACCAATAACTCGAATTCATGTTTTGGTGAATAAATTAATTACTTTAATCCCTGCGTGGCTACAAAGGAAGAAATCAAACTCCATTGGGTGACATATCATAGTGTCAACCACTGTACCTGTTAATATCAAAGTATTTCAGGTAAGAAACTCTACTAGTATAAAGAAAACCCAGGCAAAATATCACCTATTACCCCACCTCACCAACCCTAAGCAAGCAAACGTAATAAAGCAAAAAGGAAAGTGCATACCTGGTAAAATATTACCGCTCTCATAGAGCGATCTGAATGATTAGCAGGGAAGAGACGTAGTGTGTGTCTTTCTGCACCACTAAGAAAGGTTACTCGAGGCAGATAATTTTCTTGTAACGAAACACAAGCCTGAAACCAAGAGTTTATTTTTAAGAACAAGGAGCCAAAACATTTGTGTGTGACTCACACAAAAATAACTCCCAGCACATATGAAATATGACTAGGATATTTCACCTTGCGTATTGCATCCATTTCGTCAAGTAGGACTTGGTTAAATTGCCCTTCACTGACTCCATCTCTGTAGAAAATTATTCTACCGGGCTTTTGATGAGAATTTGAGCGGTAGAAAGCAAGCAAAAGCTCCCTGCAACAAGTAACCAGGAGGAGGTTAAGAGAAATCAACACACAGATATCTACTGAGTAATTTCGACAACAAACCTTATCATCCCCGCGTGAACATCACCTTTGTGAGGGTCTTCAAATTTTTTTATAGAGATCCTGAATAATCTCTTGCCTGCGGTTCTGTGCAGATACCAAACCTCTGTACTTCGTAACTTCAGGCCAATCCATTGAGCCCACCACCTAAAAGACAATAATTATCATATTAAATCAGAAAAAATAATGATCTGCAAGGAAAATAATTGTTATAGATTTTTTTTTCAGAAAAAAAAAAAAAAAACACCATACTGCAGCAATAGAAGGGCTGGAATCCTCCCCTGGTCGAGGATGAGTTACATCAGCACCGAAAATTATAGTAGGAACATCAGTTACAAAAGGTAACTTTCTCTGCCCCTCCAAAACAGTATTTCTTCCACCAACCTGATTGAAGAGAGCATAAAGTGAGAGGGTTGCAAGTAGAAGACCCAAAAAATTCAGGAAACTAACCTTCACATTGATTTTGAGAGCTACATTTTCAAGATACGGCATGTTTGCTCCTTTAAGGCTTTCGATCTGGTTGACAACATTGCGAAACAATTCCCAATTTTGTTTCACAAACTCTTTTGATTGTGCCTGTGACTCAAAAATGTCATCTTAAGTACAAGACTTATATTATATCAATGAATCAGTAATGTCCATATGAGAACAAAGGACTTACTAACCATAAGAAGCCAATCATATCTGGCAAAATTACAATCAATAACTGAATTATTTTTCCGTCAAGCCCCAAACTTTTGAATTTGGGCGCTAGATTGATTATGAATGTTAACCAAGCACTTCTCAATCTGACCAGGATGGCCACTTTCAACAGGAAGAAAACTCTGCGAGAAAACCTAGGAAACCAAAATGACAAGAATGATGACTCATTCAACTACCAGCTCATAAAAACAGTACAACATTTATCCTATACCATCCCTTTACTGCAACACATCTTCAACAGCCTCTCGCAGAAAAGTTCAGCAACATCAAGGACAACGCCGTGAGAAGCTTACACAAGTCCAGAAATCCACCCTTCCGCCATTGACCATTTTCTGAAAAACCACAAAAAAAAATATAAATATAAAATTCAGGCAAATCATTGGATGTCTTTCAAAAAAAAAAAAAAAAAGACAAGCTGCTTCAATCAGCATAGCCATCAAAGCTATGTTATCCATAATAATAAACATCCTTAATCTCCCAATGAACATGAATAACAGGTCAGACTGCAAGTCCTCACTTTGTTCGTCATGTTCCATTGTCCATCCTCAGGGCTTAACGCGAGATTGCTTCCCAGTTTCATTGTACTTGAGCTGAAAATAAATACCAAGCAGATATCAGTATCTATAATGGAGATGGTCGCACTCAATGTAACTATCAACAGTGAGGAAGGAGTTCATTACCGTGGGACATGGAAGAACTCTTGCACTAACTGAAGTAAGTTGAGGTCTAACTTGAACACCAAATTGGTTCCCAAAAATTATCAGTATTGTAACTGTTTTTCCTAACCATCTGAAAATTAAAATAAGAACTTAAATGGCATATGAAACAATATATTCACTAAAACACCTCGACATATAAGTTACGTGCACATACCCCAATGATATTTTCCTCCCTATGAACAGGTCTTTTACATGTTGCCTTCGATATAGCAGTTACTTGTCCAATAGACAACTTTCTTGTATATCGTTGATATGGCAGCAATTTTGCAGATCTTTTGTGGATTGATAATAAAACATAGTAAATGTCAAAATCACAGAAGTGAATCTACTTTTAAAACAAATTAAAATGATAAAAAAGAAAGAAAATTTTATATTATAGAATAAAACCTCCATGGGAAGATACATAGGTTTCGAATCAGTTCCAAATTGGAATGCAGGCAAAAAAATGTACTGGAGCTCAATTCCTGATGTTTCCGATGAAAGTATTGGATAACAGACACATTTGCCCCAGTTTTATTCCACAGGAAAACTATTTCACATGCAAAAGAGTAAAGGTTAATACAATATTACATGAAATAAGATTTATAGGACAAAAGAGGCTGCATCACTTCTCAAAATCTAAAGTCTAAATATTTCAAAGAATTACATTGTTCAACTCAGAATATTCAAAATAATCATATATTCTGTGATTAGTATTAGTTCACTTGGCATATAAAATCTGAAATCTATGTGAAGAAAATGATGTTCAACAAAATGAAAATATAAATAAATAGAGAATTTAATTTGTTTCAGAGAGCAATATAGTTCCTTCCACCATAATATAACAAATTAACCAGTTAAAAATAGTCCATGTAAAATTTTTAATATGAATGAAAGCGCGGGACCTCCAAAGTCCACAAGTCTATTCTATAGAGAATCATAATAAAACGTAATGAAATTCACAATATTTAGACAAATAGAGATCATACGATAAATCTCTCAGCAGGTTGTTGGTAAATCGTGTAACTTTCTGGCGCTTAACATAACCAAGATGGTCAGTCTCAACTATAACACCTCTCAGGGCTCTCTTCACCTGAAATTATAAGACAGCTAATGAATCCTCCTAAAACGAAAGAAAATCATACGAAAATGTAAAAGAAATTGGTATAAGTTACAATAAACTGCAGTACCTTGCCAAAATCTTGATTAGGAATAGGTCTCGTCAAGTCACCAATCTTCAAGACCTTGGCAATAAATTCAGTAACTAGAATAGGTTTATAAAATGGCCTTGCTGAAATATCTGCAATATTGTCAATCAAATAAAAGGAATGACCAAAATTATCCAGAGAAAAAAATTGTTTTAAAAACAAAAGAAATCAATTTGTACCAATATTGAGTGAGAGTCCCATCTGAGTAGGTCGAAGACTTTGATAAAACCCTTTCCAATATTCTACGCGCTCTCCAAGTGAACCTTTAGGTCCCCAATTGTGAAGAAAAGAATGACCTTCCAACAGTTTCATATCTGAATGAAAGCTTAGATAGCTTATTCCAAAAGAGGCGAAAATAAAGAACAGTAACACCTCAAAAGAGAATTATAAAAAGATGAACTGCATTAGAACATCTCACTTGGCAGATGGAGTATCTCTAAGAACCACATCAAGAGCCTGTATAGTCCCTTGTGGAGCATCAACTTGTTTACGATTAAGGAACACCAGAAGATGATGAAGGTCAGCCTTTGCAGCAAACTTGATTGAGACTTTGAATTCCTTTTGTCTCCTGAAACTAGGGGGGCATAAAGAAACGGGTTGATAATAAATACAAACAAACACCCATTCTTAAAAGAAACAACACATGAAAAGAGATATACAACACCTTGCAACATCAGCCCAGGTAATATAACAACAAATTCCTCGGAAGTAAAGGGTAGAGGTCCGGCTGTATAAGCACTTTTTCTCCCATCATAAGCCAGGATTCGATTACCCAAGTGTGACTGTTTAAAGTTAAAGACAAGCTGCCTGATAATTCTTCTCGAAACCTTCTTCGAAGTAATTGCAGGAGTGATCGTCACCTGCAAAGAATGTGTCACTAAAAGACTAAAAAACAAGCAAGCACAAAGTGCTGAAGAAATCTAACATCCATCTAGATTTGCAACAGAATATTTCAAAGACAAACAAATTCAGAATTAAAGTATATTGTGTAAAACAATTGACTCAAAACAAGGGAATTCGATATTCAAAAAATTCAAAGAGAATACAAAGGGCTGCCTGAAATCAAAATTTAACAAAATTAACAATTAAAAGTAAAAAGAAGGGATCAAAAACTTTAGACCCGTCCCCAACACATATGGACCAAAAATCCAAACTAAAGAACAGATAAACCACAGAGAGATGGACAAGCCACATCCACACAGTAACTTGTATTACAAAAACCGAAAAAACTCATCAGATACAAATTTCACTAAGCATCAAGAACAACATATACGGCCTCCAACAAGTAATGCTGCAATAAACATCACGGTTATTAAACCCAAATTAATTAGATTGCAAACACACATATAAATGAATGCCAATGTTTCATATGAAACTGCTGCGACGTGATCATTTTTTACTATAATCAAACAGAGCCAGCAAATGCAAAACAGAAGGACATAGATATAAATAACCTGTACCCAGATGAGCATAAAATTGGTAAGTAAAGCATCATCCGGCTGGTGATATGGTAGAAAGAAGCATATACACAAAACTGAGAGAACTCATTGGGTACAAATTTCATTAAGCATCAAGAACAAATAATAGCCTCCATGAAATAATGCACTAAACATCAGGTTATGTCAAGAAGAAATTAATTAGATTGCAACCATAAATGTAAGTGAAGACCTATAATTTTTATGAAACTCCTGACATGTGACGCCATATGTACCAAAATCAAACAGAGCCAGCAAATGCAAAACACAAACATATAAATAACCGGCGCCCAAATGAGCATGAAATTGGTAAGTACAGCATCATCCTGTTGGTGATAGACTATACAAAGGAGCGTATGCACATAGTCCGAAGCCATAATTACAGAGATTTTATGAAGTAACGGTTATGATATTAGTTGCATCCATAGAATATAGTCGGAGGAGGCAACTTACATCGTAGTGATGGATATCTTTATTACTATCCAACGTCACGGAAAAATGATTCGCTTTCACGTTATACTTCCAACCATCTGTTCCATAGTCAGGTCGAGAAGGAAACCTCATGGCTTTAGATGATGCAGGAGGCGGTATGTGCCTTTGAACGGAAGATTCAACTTCCTTTAACCGTGGTGGTGTCGACGCAGGCGCAGAAGAACTGCTCGGTTGAGACGACGATGCAGAAGTCGTACCCGAAGACTGAATGTTGACCTTCGTAGCAACATCTCGAGTCAAAGTCGAAACAGACGGAGCCGGTGGCTGGGATCATTGTAGACAGCCGGCCATCTTCCTCTACCGCAACCACCATCGCCACGGCCATCTCCACTACCAACAATATTCGAGTACAGCTGACCTCTACCTCTGCCAACAGATCCGCGTCCTCTTCCTGACATTTTTTAACGAAATCAAAACTTCGATACTTTTGATCGCTCTAACTCTACTGTGCGTTTTCAGCGGGTAATATGTGTATGACTGTCTAGAGAAAGAGAGAGAGAGCAGTGAGTGCGGAAGTTGAAGAAAAACTGTTAAGATCATTAATATGAATACCTTTTATTAAGTGTAAAAATGAATTTATTTTGACATTTTATTTTTAATTTTTATTTACAGATATTTGAAAAAAAAATGCTAAAGTCATTGATATTTTAAAAAATATCTTTCTTAAACAGTAAGTGAATTTTTTTTAAAAAAATTTAATAAATTCATTTTGGGAACATACATTATACTGCCTAATTTAAAAATACTGTTTACGAATACATTCTTTTAATTAAGTTATGAAAATACTTTCCAAATAATTGGAAAAAAAAATTCAAAATAGTGATAAAAATCTTAATCTTCTTTTATGTATCTTATATTAAAAAAAAAAAAAAATCTAACAATTAGATATTTCTAATGATGTAAAGTTAAAAAAACACCAGATTTTTTCAATGTTATACAAGCTTCTACTTTTTCTTGTTCTTTTTTATTTTTCATTTGGTAATTATAATTACTTTTTTAAAAAATAAAACTGTGTTCGTATTTAAATTTTATAACTAAATATTAAATATTTATTTTTTTAAAAGAAGAAAAATTAGTTAAATTCTCTTTTTAAATAACTTATTTGAATGCACCTAAAATAATATATAGGAATAACAATCTAAAAGAATCAAATTGAATTCAAAATATAAAATATTATAATAATTTTAATGTGATTGAAAATATAATATGACGTGAAACTTGGAATTTAAAAAGATTAGAGTTCATTTAAATAATAATAATAATAATAATAATAATTTAGAGAATAATTGTTTTAAAATATTGTTCGAATAAATACAAAATTTCCGAAATTTGGATATTTTCCAGTAAATAAAGAAATAAGGGGAATGGTTTTTATAATATAATAAAATTTAAATAATTATAAACATAATTTTTTTTTGTGTCTGTAAATTAATAATCAAACGTAAATAGAAATTATGTGTAATAAATATATATATATATATATATATATATATGTATATTAATCTAGTTAGATTGAATTCTATCTCTACTGATTCTTATGTCATAGATTTTAGAACTTTTTAGACTTAATTCCGATTCAAAATAAAATATTACAGGTTTTGATCCATTTTTCAATATTTAAAATAATAAAATCAGTCGAAGCAATATAAGAATACATGAATCATTCTTGTTCACCAATAAAATAAAAAAATACAAATATACATGTGATGTGATAATATATCACATCAATTAAATTATAATTTTTCTTCCAAAAATCCCTCCAATTTTATACTACTCCAAATAAAAAAATATAGTTTTGTAAAAAAAATAAATTATTTATTGTGATAATGATATTTAAAACCAGTTAAATTCATGGATGAAAACAATAGAGGATTAATTATATGCAGAGAATATTTATATTTCAAAGTTATGTATTTTATACAAATAAGTTAAAGAAAAAAGGTGATGCTGTTAAAATTGTATTTTTTTTTTCTTTTTGGTAAAAATTATTTAAATTAATAAGTTATATAGATATGTAATAATTTTATTTTGAATTATTTATTTCAGGAATAGAGTTACTATTTTCAATTTGAATTAATAAATTACCAAATATTTAATATATATATATTAAACAATGAGAATTATATTATATTACTGAAAATTTTGCTATAAATTTATAAATTAAAAAATTACTCTACGTAATATCATATCAGACCATCTGATAAATATGTTTTGGGCATCAAACACCCAAATATCCAATATGCTGGGTACGGACTAGCCCAATATTTTAATACTAAGGCCCATGTTATATATATATATATATATATATATATATTTGTTTTAATTTGAATAAATATTTTTCTATTGATCAGGAGCATTTTTATATTATCTAAAAAATTTTTTTTTTTTTTATAAAAAATAATTTTATAATTTTAAATAAAAATAAACTCTAATTATTCTCTCCATATTATTATTCTTTTAGTAGTTGCTAAAGCTCCAATATTTTTTAGAGGGGCAGTCCGCTGTTATAAGGCATCAACCACCTAATGTTTAATATTTTGTAAACGGGCCAGCCCAATCTTATAAGACTAGGGCCCATTATTTATTAATTAATTATTTTTTTTTAATTCTTTCTAATTTGAAGAAATATTTTTGTAAAAAATTCAATCAAAGAGTCAAATTTAGCTAACTTATTTACAATTATAGTTTTAAAAATTTAAATTTAGAAATCTCTTTCATAATAAATATATATATATATTTCCCTTTTTTTCTTTTTCTCCCTTCTTAGCACATTTGATTTTGATAATTTTATTTTATTTTTATATTTTAAAAACTTTTAGTGAAAATATTTATTTATTTATTTTAATATTAATAATAATAATAAAAAAAAAGAAGTAGATTTTAAGATTTTATTTTAATTAAAATGAATTTTTATAGGTGTAATGATAATAGAATTATTAGATTATTAGTAAAATGTATGAGAAAAGTCATTTGACGTATTTTCTATTATTTTTTTAAAAAATTAATATATAGTTAACTAACTCTGATATTGTCAAACCATAATTCAAATATAATCAAAGTTAAAAATTAATTTTAATTATAAATTAGAAAATAATGATAGTCTAAAAAATAGAGTTTAATTTTCATATATTTGGTTCTAAAACTTTTATTTTAATTTCTAAAATTATAATGAATTCAAGTTTGGAAAAAAAAGAAGCCTCAGTAAAATCCCGGACCAAATTTAGGGTATCAAATTTGGCTTATTTATTTAATTTATCATTCCCCTCGCCCCATTGTTGATATATAAGTTCAGCACAAAGTTAAACTTATCTCTGCATACCTTATCTCTTTCTATTTCTTTGAACATCCAGAGCTTAAGCTACCAACAATGGCAGCAGATAAGAACTCAAACCAACAGCTAAAGAATGAGCCTACCCGAGAAGAAGAAGAAGAAGAGGACGAGAGCTCCTCATACCCCTACTATGAGTATGATGAAAATGACTACAGTGCTGAAACCAATGTCAAAGCCTTCATGAATGTTTTTAATTCCAAAAAGTTCCGGAAAGACTTAGAAGAGGATTTGGTGGAATTTGATATGCATGAGATCTATAATTTTCCCAAGGATCCAGAGAACTGGGATGAGAAGGACTTGAAAGAGCTCTGGGCTGATGGTCCCGTGGGGATTCGTAACTCGGGATGGGACCCTTTCAGGTGCAAACGCAAAGACATGCGGGCTGTTAAAGAAATGATGAAGGAAGCGAAGACGGACCTCCCCATTGCGCCATTTTATTTGCCTTATTGGAATCCTTATCCTTTGATACCGAATAATCATTTCGACATTAAAAACCCGAAGGATGCGATTGAGGAGCTGGATAGGATTGAGGAGGTCTTGAAATGGGTTAGCTTCATTTTTCGAAATGGAAGCAGGTAAGTACTATTTCTACTCTTCTCAACTGCCTGTTATTCTTGATGTTGTTTTCTTCTGCTGGAACCAGCCTGCTTAGTTTCATTTTTCCCCACCCTATAAATGATGAGTGCTCTTGATACATACATATGAAAGGAATTGAACTTTCTTTGGTTATTTATTTGGTTAAATCTTTTACTGGATTTATTGATTTATTATTTAGAGATATACTGCTTCCTATATCTTTTGGTTACTTGGAGAGGTGAAGGCTAGGGATGACACAACTAGTTGATTTGATGAATGAATGATAGCTGACTAGGGATGGTTGGAAGTAAAAATCACTTATGTGTTCAGCATAGGAAGGTGGCTTGATGTTTTCGGATGTTGTAGCATCGTTAAGGGCTGTAAATCCACTGTTAGTGATGCAACATTTCTGTGATCACAAGTTGTTGCTGCTAGAATAATAGAGAGAAATTAAGAGATGAATATAATAAAAAATGGATGTGTACAGAGATAATAGCTCCTGATATGGTTCTGAAGTTTGTAGCAGGTAGTTCAATCAGTATGTTTTGTGAACTATTTCTTTAAACGAATAGACACCTTAATTGTTTGGTAGCTTCATTCATGGGTTTGCTTCATTACATGTTGACCCTTTTGATCCTTGCTCATGACTTTATTTCTTAATCACCAAAGAGAAAAAATAATTCACTTTTTTGCAAATTCAGAAATGGCCAAGTAAGAAAGTGTGAAGAGAATCAAACAAGAAGACATTTTCAAGTGATGGTGCATATATTAGACTTCTTTAAAAGTTTACTAACAAAAGAAAAAAAAAAAAAAAACCAGTATTTGAGAGAGGTTAACTTCTCGTATCCTTGTGCATATAAATGCTACTGGTTTGGTCAACATTTCAGCTTTAGCAACTTGGAGATAGTACAAATGATATAACATGATTAATTGGAGGGATTAGTTAACAGTTTTTCAAATACTGATGACTTATCACCAATAGGGGAAAAAGTGATGATCAACTGCTGATACTATTCTTTCTTGCAATGCAGCTGCTTTACCACCGATCATATTCTCTTACTTTAGGTGGTTAAATTTACAAACATGATATCTTTTTGACTGTGTTTAGTTAGAATTGAAGTGGTTCAGTGGGATGATGCTTCCAGAGAAAAAAAAAATGATATCTTAGTTGCTTCTAAGCATGGTTTCTACCTGCTAGTTCCTTATACTCATATTTTTCAAGTTGTGGGACACTTAGAAGAGATCTGAAAAAGCTTATTCTAAAGGGGGTGTGTATTTGTCAGGAAGGTATCTGGATAAAATTTAATTGTTATCTATTTGAGTAGGATGTAGCTGAAAAGCCTGTTTAACAGGATCAGGTACAGAGAGGATATAGAAAGGAAACCATTCTCTTGTAACCTTGGGTTTGAAAAGGGAGCTAAATCAGCATGCTAATCTATACAATTGATCAGGTTTGGAGATGCAAAAAGCAATGGCTGCTGATAAAACTGCTGACAGAAATTGAGCAGGATGTGGAATTTGGTTATAAAGCTAGCTCCTCTTGACATTTGGTGGAATGCCTAATCCCCAGTGAACTAATTCCTTCTATTGCGCCACTGCCAATAAAGAAACTTCGACAGAACATGTTTGCTGTCCGGAAAAGTCTGTGTTTGCAAAAGTCTGTGTCTTGATCATCTATGCTTTACTTTTGAGCTAATAGTGTATTATCACAATGGGAACATTGAAATGAGTGCTTTTTTTGTTGTTTCTGAACCTAATATTTAACTACTAAAATGTCCAAATTCCCTATTTTGTTGCAAATTACCTCCACTTGAAGAAGAATTGCCTGATTGCTCTACTTTCTGTTTTAATGTCACTCCTATTTGTTGAAGTTATGAAGGCACTGTCTGGGATGATGCGGCACATGGAAAAGGTGTATATGTTGGTGAGCAAGGCCTCGTCAGGTTTGTTGACTAGTTCTTTAGCATCTTATTAACATGCAAATCATTAGATGCAATGCAAGTTATTGTTGTGTAGAATGTTCACTTACTCCCTTTGCTTGCGTTATTTGCAACAGGTATGAAGGTGAATGGCTTCAGAATAACATGGATGGCCATGGGGTTGTTGAAGTTGACATACCTAAAATAGAACCTTTGCCAGGGTCAAAGTATGTACATGGTCCTCCATCCATGCTACTATTAGTAGAAATCAGATTTGAAGTGGTCTTGATTATTTTCTAAATAAAAAATAATTCTCAGGCTTGAGGCGAAAATGAGAGCCAAAGGTAAGATAATACAAAGAGATTTTATGAGTCCAGAAGACAAAGAGTGGCTGGAGATGGATATTGAAGATAGCATAGAATTTGCGGGAAGAAGTCGTGAAATCCCATTCTATGAAAGAAATAGTTGGATTAAAATATTTGGAAGCAAGCCGTAAGTTCTATTTTTGGTTAATTTGTACACCACTTTTGCCATTAGGCATTTAATTAGTTGTTGTGTGGCTCTTTCTTTCCCATGTGACAAAAAATTCCTGATTTTTGTGACCTTAAAGTTCAAGTAAGATGTGCAAAGTTTGTGAATTATGTCTTAAAATTTTGCAATTATATATTTGTTGTACTGGTCTTAATTGGTGACAGGACTTTGACTTGAGAAGTTGTGGTAACTTTCTTTAAATTTTCACACACATCATCATTGGAAATTCACCTGATATCATTACCTACTAGTATGTGCCGGTTATGGTAGGTTAAAATTGGTTTATTTTCTCTGTAGGATTTGGAACAATCTACATGTGGGAATCTGTTATTTTTCTGGTGCATCTATGAATGGGAGTTGATACATTTAAAGCTTGATGTTTTTCATCCTTTTTTTTTTTTTTTTTTTCATTTCTCTTTTTTTTCCATGTCTTTATTTTTTCAGTTTGCTATACAACTGCTGTATTTCGTTTTAGATGCTTTATTTTCCTTTTAAATATCGATACTTCCTTTTTTCCCCCTTTACTATTTGAAGAATCATGATGATGTGTTATCAAGATTGGTCTTAATACCAGGGAAAAAGGTCGATATCGATACGCTGGTCAATGGAAGCATGGAAAAATGCATGGTTGTGGGGTATACGAAGTTAATGAGCGTGTATTATCTGTAAGTACATGAAAAGGATGACGTGGCTATTAACTTCTTTATCTGTACATTACTTGTATCCAAATCCTGATTGAGAAATTCAAAACAAAATTATGAGTCTCCATCTCTCTCACTCTCTCTCTACATCTGTATATTCTCTTTTTTGCTTTTATTGCGCATTTAATGTTCATCTCATAAAATGTCAATATATATTTATCAAATCACATTATCATGTAACCAAAATGCTCGTGCTATGTAATGGTCTACTATATAGCTTTTGTGGTGCAGGATTAACACAATTATTGAGAAGCTACTTCTGTTAGCAAGCATGAAAATGCTATTAAGTGATCATTTTTGTACCATCTCTTACCTGTTACTTGACTCAGTCCAGAAAGTTTACCTTACTTCAGGGCCGTTTCTATTTTGGAGAGCTTTTGGAGTATACTTATGATTGTGATGCAGATATATCAGCGGTAATCTGGTGATCTCTGCCACATATTGCTGCCAGGTTATGGATGTTGATTACAGCTTTTCATACTTCTTCTTTTTTTTTTCCTTTTTCAGATGCATGCAGCTCTAGCAGATGTAGCAGCAGCTAAGGCACGGATGTTTGTCAATAAGCCTGACGGGAGTATGTTTTATTCCCCACTTTCTCTATCTATATGCTTTTGCTAATCAGGAACTCTTTCTTAAAGAACCATGAGTTATCAGCTGGCATTGCTTTGATAACTGTGGGTCTACCTAATCAAATAAACATAAACTTGAAAAAAAGCTACAAATACTTGTTCTCTTTAATGCTTGGAAATGATGTGCTGGCTTTCCATGCCAAAACTTCATAGAATATACATATATTGTATCATATTTCCAGATTGAAGTTCAAGTTATTGTTGTTACCAACTCAATCGACAGTAATTGAAGCACTAGCTTCCTTTCCCTCTTCTTTCCTTAACCATTATCCACATCCATGTGGTCTCATCAAACTTTGTTTCTTTTCTTTCTTTTCTTGAGATCATAACTTTTAATGGTGCCTCACAGTGGTCAGGGAACAGTGGGGTCCATATAGTGATCCTCAACATCCATATCTCTATGAGGGAGATGATGTATGGATGGCACCGGGTTTCATCAACCAGTTTTATGAAGTAAGTTGCTTTCAGACTCTAAGTAGCTAACCTTTCCTGTTACTAGATCTTTTGAGGAGATAAGACTCATCCATGATTGTGCTAGGTACCTGATTATTGGAAGAGATATGTGCATGAGGTTGATGAAGAGAGGGAAATGTGGTTGAACTCATTCTATAAAGCTCCTTTGAGGTTGCCTATGCCTGCTGAACTTGAATACTGGTGGGCTAATGGTAAGGTTTTCAAGCTTCTGGTGTTGGATATTTTCGTTGCTTAACATATCCTAAGTGCTTTTAGCTATTTCACATTCTTCTCTTTTTACTGCATATTTTTCTGTTTTCTATTTTGATAGTGTATTAGTTTGAGCTGATAGGATTTAATTGCGAAATTCTCTGATGCTAAGGCCATAATCTGTAAATAATATAGACTGCGAAAGAGAGCTATTCAAGCTTCTCTGTCCTCTCAAAAAAAAAAAAAAAAGCTTCTCTGTCAACTTGGAGCTCAAGGGGGTGACCTTTGCTGGTTGTGAACTGATTGAACTCGAGTTCTATTTTTATTTTATTTTATTTTATTTATTGTCATTGGGAAAGGAAGAATGAGAATCCAATGGCAAAAGAGGAAGCCATTAAAAAGTAAGTTCTGGCTGCTGGATGAGCGGAAAGAGTTTCAAAGTGGGAAAATAGTTGTTCAACAGATTGTGGAAAATGATGCATCATTGATTTATTGATAGACTATGAACAAAGAATCTTTATACAAGCATGTTTAGATCATATAATGGATCATCTACAAAGACATTGACTTTTACACATGACATTAAACACAGATGTGCATGCATGGAAATCATGCTGGTGTCTAAATTGGGTCATCCTCTAATGATGGTATGCTATTTTTCTTTTCTTCTTCTCATTTTACTTCAGAGGAGCCGGATGACTTTGTTGTGGTTAACAGTGAACCAGAGACTGATCCAGAAGATCCATCAAAGCTTATATATCCTGAAGATCCATCCATCCTACATAAGCCGACTGGGAGGCTTATTGGCTTTGTGGATGATGAGGAACATGGGATTAGGTTATTTTGGAAACCTCCTGAAGGGGAAGAAGAGGATCCTGACAAATTGGAATTTCTACCCCTAGGTTTTGATGAGTTCTATGGACGAGCAGTGGTTGAAAAGGAAAGCCTTTTGAAGCGTCTTGTTACCTCAATAGAAAATAAGTTAAAACCATTGTTTGAAAAATTGGAGAAATGGACTCAAGAGAAGATAGAAGAAAGTGAAATAAAGATTGACTTACTAAAAGCAGAGATTGAATTTAGAGAAGCTGAATTGTCTCTGAAAGAGGTCATTGAAGACACAGATGAAGAGCTAAAACGGATGCAGAAAGAGGAAGAGAAGAAAGTGGCATTGGGGCTCCAGGAGGAAGAAGATACTTTGCTCCCTAAACAAGTGGAGGAGGTTGAGAAAACCAAAGTCAAAGATGAAGAAGATGAAGAGGAAGATGAGGCAGTGGATGAGGAAGATATTACAGATTCAAGTTTTGGATCTGTTGAAGAACAGGATTTGAGAAGAAAAGATGAGAAGGGAAAAGGAACTGGAAAATCTCCATTTGCTGCATCTTCGTTGTCATTTGCTGCTTCTAGCATTGTTTCTATGGTGAGTTCAAATTCCTTTTAGATTATTTGGATCATTGGCCTGGTAGATCACTAACTTCTCTCGACCAAATGGAGATGAGGTAATTTAATCCAGGAACTCTGGCTTTGCTTGTAGGGAATCAAACAGTATTTAGAACCCTAACTTTATTTAGCAAAAGTTGTCATATTATTATACCTATTTATTTAATTTATTATTATTAGTTCCTTTTTCCCTTTTCAACACATTTTGAAAGGGTTAAAAGTGACCAAATCCTGATTTACATGGCAGGGTAAGGAAGATATGGAATAGGATGAAAGTCTAACATGGCATGCAGGAGATTTTAACATTTATACTGTGCTCTTCAGAACTGATTAATGGATATCAACTTTAGTTCTTTTTCGAATTTCTGCTTGTCTAAACCCCAGAGATGATCTGAAGGACTTACCTGTCTCTTGCATTTCATAGGTTCCGCTGATGCTGCAACAATCTTTTTCTGGATGGAAGAAGAGCAAATTGAAAACTGACATCCCTCCTCGTTCACCTCTATCTAAATCCTGCTTTAATAATTTGCCTCTTGGTGGGCAGACTTCAAATTGGGTTGCTTTTTCTCGCATCAGCTGCAAGAGTTTGAGTTTCAGATCCATTGGACTCGGATATCAGCAGGTTGTGCCAATCACCAAATTGCGGCCTAGAAACTGTCCAAAACAGAAAGCTTATACCAAAGTGAGAGAACACTTTAAAGAGCAAAGCTTCAATATCTTATCCTTGCACTCACCAATACAAATACAGTGAGCAGTTCTCCTCCCTCCCTCTCTCTCTTCATTAAAAACTTGACCAATCTTGTAGTTTTTAATGGTTAATTGTATGTGTAGAACCATTGATCAATGTCACACTCTTTCTCCACCTAAAACATTTTATGATTCTACTTTCAAACCATCAAAAGAAAAATTTTCTGCTTGTGGTTTATTTTCTATTTATCATCATTACATCTATTTTGGTATCTCTTCTAGACATTTCATTTTACACTGAGCACTGTATATTCTGCTAGATGAGTTAGTCAGTTCTTGAGCATTGATACAGAACACCATGATTTTCTTTACCCAGGTATGATAATGATAAGATAATTGTGTAGGAAAACAATTTGCCTCAGTTGGACACTCCCAGCAAAGGCTCTTTCTTTTAAGAATAAAGGCTTTTCTGCTTCTATCTGGTCCGGGGGAAGTGGATAAACTCATTATTGTAAAACAAATATGCGATCATTTTTTTTCCACTGCAAAATTTTCAGTTCAATTAACCCAAGACACAGGTAAGTGAGGAATAATGTTAGTTTAAATGATGTTGTGGGCTTAAACTTGTATTTATTTACACAGTTATTTAAAATTTAGGGTTAAAGTTTTTTATTTTTTCAACTTGAATTGGGATTAATTTGAATGTGAACATTTAGAGGTGTTATCCATAGTTAGGACTTATTTAGGACGCTTACTGCCATAAGCAAAACAAAAAAAAGAAATTTCAGTTCAATCTTGTTTGAGAATTTGTTCTTTATCTAAAGAACACTGGAAAGTCAACTTGGGAAGCATTGAGTGCTTCTTCTTATGGTTGTTTTCATCAGTAGCAAAAGGGCAACAAAGTAACCCAAGACGTAGGTGAGCTGGTAAGGAGGTTGGGGTTCAAATTTCTATTTATGTATGTAACTGTTTAAAATTTGGGGTTAGAGCTTTCTCCTGTAAAAGACTAATCCGATTCGAACGAGAATTAGTCTAGATGAAGATTTGACTTAAAAATGTCTTCCATAGTTTGAGACTCATCTAGGACATTCCGTAGAAAAAAAAAGGATAGTTATTCAACCCAAGAAAATTCTTAAAAAGGAAGGTTTGATCCAAAATTCCATGCCTTCTCTCTCTCTCTCTCTCTCTCTATATATATATATATATACTCTAGAATTATTAGATATTTTGTTTTGTGTTTTTTTTCTAATTTTTTTTATATATAATAGCAACTTATTCAAAATTTGTCTACAATAAAAAATACTTAGAAAAGAAAATAGGCAAATTAGAAAATTTGGTCCCTTAATTTATATAATTTTTGTGATTTCATATCTATTTTATTTTTTTGTACTATTTCATCTCTTAACTTAATACTTTGGTAAATTTTATCTCTTAATTTATATAATTTGGTAAATTTCATCCCTTAACTTATATAATTTGGTAAATTTCATCATTTAACTTAATAATTTAGTAATTGCATCCCTTAACTTATATAATTTGGTAAATTTCATCCTTAACTTATATAATTTTTGGGATATCATAAATTTACAAATGTATGATATAATATCTTTGGTAATATACAAATTTTTTTTATTAAATGTATATTTACAATAGTAAATTAAAATATTTTGCATTTAAAGTTACATTTTTACCCCTTTATTTTTTAGTATTATTATTTTAATTTTAAGTTAAAGGGATAAAATTTATTAAATTATTAAGTTAAGTGATGAAATTTACCAAATTATTAAGTTAAATGATAAAATAATACAAAAAAATAAAATAGGATGAAATTACAAAAATTATATAAATTAAGGAACCAAATTTACCAATTTGTCAAAGAAAACATAACTAAACATATATATATATACATCAACATTATTGAATACATCGTGTTTCGGCTCACAAGTCACAATGTTAGCAACTTGTTTCACAATTATCGGGGACCATACATACATACATATATATATATACATACATATATATATATATATATATATATTGCATCGCATAATGCAATGCAATGCATTGCACTGATACAAGAAGTTGGGCAAATAAAAGAAAACCACATAAAATTTTGATTTAGACAGAAAACATGAGATGTCCACTGCATGTTTTCTTTTTTTCCCAGAAATTTTTTGGCTTAGTTTCTTCTTACCACTATTATTATTATTATTATATATTAGTCTTTCAAAAAGTTGGGAAATAGTACCAACTAATTAATCATGTCTTCTCATTTTATTGAAAACTATAGGGAGAAAAGCATGCATATATATATATATATATATATATATATATATATAGGGCATTTTTGGTTTTTGGTATGGTGGCTGGCTCTATCATAAGAGTCCAATATTGAAATGGAGTTTTCGTAAGCAAATGATACTATATTTTGTAACTTTCAAAACTGGAAAAAGTCTATATTCTATCGCTTTATAATTTTCTTCAAATTGACCATTAGATTAAATTCTTGACTTGTGATTAGTATTTTCATGTTATCCAAAATTGTGTGGACCAAAATCCATTATTTATGAAAAATAGTTTTTTTTTTTTTAAAGTTATTTCCCAACTTTACTTTCTTTAATAATAATAATTAATAATTTTAACTGATAAAATATTAATTATTTAGTTCCATTTCATAATGTGACAATTAAAAAGTAAAAGAAAAAAAGAAAGTATTTTTTATAATTAAGATATATATTTTGATATAATGGTTATTATTTTCATGTTTCAAATCACGAGATAATTAATAATTTTAAATAAAATCACTTTACAAATTGAATTATATCTATTGGTTTGATTCCATTTGTAAATTAACAACTAAAATTAACATAAACATAAAATTAATAATGTTATATTCTATAAATATAAACATATTTATGTTAGAAATCTCATTTTACATATATATATATATAGTTTGGTTGAAAATTTTGTATTTGTAGGTAGCTGAATTCTTAATTATATAAGTCCAAGGTTTGGACAATCATAAATTGAAGACAAAAATCGACCATTTTTCTCCATGGGATGAGTGAGAAAGGGCTACTTGGTTATTAATATTAGTTGCTATCTTTCTCCCACTTGGTTAGGCAGCTCACAAAGACAAGAACAACAAACAGGCCATCCATTATTTCATTATTGTAGGAGTAGTAGTGTTGATAAGTCAGAAAAACTGTGCTTATGAATGCAATCTCTATATATGTATATGCCCACATTACCCCTATTTCGTACCAACAACCCATTAGTTTTAGTTTAAGATGAAGGAGTTTCGTTCTCTTTAAGTAAGATCTCGAGTTTAAATCTTGTATATATAGAGAAATAGTTGTTGGGAGAGCTTCCTCTCGAAAAGAAATTGGACGCACAACTTAGTTGTGGATTAGTCAAAATCCTGCCTCCTTAAAAAATGTCTCGAGTTCAAACCTTTTACATTGGTTATTAGTTATTAGATGGCTTTTCCTAGAAAGGATCTAACGCATAACTTGATTTTGCATTAGTCAAAGTCTAAGGTGCTTAGTTTTCCTTAACTAAAGCCTCGAATTCAAATCTTATGTATAGATAAATAAGTGTTAAAGATAGTTTCTCCAAAAAAAAAAAACAAATACGTATGACTTAATTTTAAATTAGTCGGAGTTTAAAGTTACGGTTGAATATTAGAAATTAAATAATAATAATAATAATAAATAAAGGACTTACAAGTTTGTTGGTCCACCAAGTAACAAAGAGTTAGCTTCTTGTAAACATTTGAGAATAAAAAATAAATAAATACAAAAAAAAAAAAGAAGACTATTCTAAGGGAAACACTTTTTCGTGTGAGGAATTTCTAGCTCTGGGCGCATGCAGCCATGCACGTGACTTTTATATTTATATATATATATATATATATATAAATATAATTTTTTTTTAAAAGAATAATAATTCTATTATATCTCAAACTCATGACGTTATTAATTTAAATTACTAATATTCTAAAATTTTTAAAAGAGAGAAATAAATTAAATATATTTATTTACTTTCAAAGCTTTTTATTACGAATTAATTTATAATATTTACATTATATATTTACCTATGGTCTTCGTTCTTAATTTCTCTATTCAATAATAATAATAATAATAATAATTTGATGCGACTCACATAAGCGATAATTTATTTATTTATTTTAAAAATATAAATAATAATAATTTCTCGTGAATGAGATAGAAAGTGAAATTAAAAGTCCATAAAAAAGGGCAAAGAAAATTATCTGAGAGGATAATAAGGTAGTAATAATGAAATTGGTTGATGTGAGATGATAATTAATTAGAATTGTAATGATTTGAAACTCTCTCACACTACACTTTTTCACTGTGTGCCAAAAATTTCTATAAATTATTCATTTTTAACCATATAGGGGCAAATAAATCATCTTTTTCCTTGATATGATACGCATAACTCAAATAAACCAATCACAATGTCTAATCACCTAAATAATACAATGACAAATATATATATATATATATATATATATATATATAAAATGACTAATATATATTACAATATATATATCTTATATATAAGATTGTAAGTTTCTAATGACATATATTTTGTAATTTTGTTGAATTTTTTTTTGTTTTTTTTTTTTTTAAAATCATCACGATGACATTATTGTAATTTGTTTAATCTTCTTTTGATTTTTTTGTCTCACTCTATTTTTTAATGTCTTTTGAGTTTTTTGTTCCCAATAACTTCTTAATTTTTTTTTAAAATAACTTTTCACTTTCTTTTTATTAATTTTTATTTGTATTACTTTTTTTGGATACTTATCTTATATTTAATGTCTTTTTTTTTTCACTTTTCACTTCGTGTTTATTTTTTATATCTATTTTATATATCTTATATATAAGATTGTAAGTTTTTAATGATATATTATGTAATTTTGTTGAATTTTTTTGACATGCTTGTCTTCTTTTTTTAAAAAAAAAGAAATCATCTTGATGACACTATTGCAATTTGTTTAATGTTTTTTTATCTTATTGTCTCATTATTCTATGTTTAATGACTTTTAAGTTTTTTTCTCTTAAATTTTTAGTGTTTTTATTATTAATTTTATTCACTTTTCACTTCCTCTTTATTTTCTTATATCTTATCTTTTATATATAAGAATATCACAATTGTGATAATATTTAGGATTTTTTATTTTTATTTCAATTTTTTTTTAAATTAAATATTTATGTCTAATACCTTTTATATTCTCTATATTAAAAAAAATCCTTTCATATTCTTTAATCTAAATTTTTAATTTAATTCTTTTTGTAATTTTACATCACTATATTAGATATTTTAATTTATATATATATATATATATATTTCTTTTCTTTTCTTTTTTTTTTAACTTCAATGAAATTTTTTTTAATTGTAAGATAACCAAGCTTTTTATGACAGTATTTTAATTTTTTTGATTTTTTAAATATGTTATTAGTCTTTATGATTAAATAGTATATTTTTTAAATATTATACTATTTATATAAAATTTATAAAAAAAAATGATAATCAATGGAAAATGTTTTTACTATAGATTAAAAAAATAAAAATATATAATATAAACATCTCACACGTGGGTGTGGAGTGTTTACCTATTATATATATATATGATCATTCATAAGATATTTTTAATTAGGTTAACAAAAAATTGAAGGAATTGGCAAGATTTTTTTAAGATAAAAATATATTTTAAAAAATAGTATATATAAACTCATAAAATTGTATTAAAAAAAACTAATAAAATTATCACATTGTGTGAGTTACTATCTATAATATAATAACAATTTATTAAAATCACAATTGAGTGATATATATATATATATAATATATATATATATATAACATCAATATTCAAAATGAATCCTTTAGAAGTTTGACATCTGTTCAAGTTTAGGAATTGTTGAAAGATTGAAAGCAACACAAAGGAAATCAAGTGGGTAGAAATTTCTTGTTTAATTATCCTTCATATATGTGTGTGTGTGTGTGTGTGTATATATATATATTATGAATATTTAACTAGAAAGAATACCAAACAGAAAGTTATAATTTTTAACTGAAAGTTTTCTTTTCATGTTTTAGCAAAAAGGTGAGCAAACTACTTTTCAAGCGGAGAAAATTTAATTAGTTGAGGATTTTAATTGAAATTTTGGTATTATTATCCAATTCAATATGTCCAACTTAATCAAATTTAGGCACGTAATTTTAGTTGTATCTTTTATAGGAAGGGTATTTTTGTCATTTATCCTCTTATATAAACTTATTAAACTTGTCAATCCATCTCAACATTTGATTGAATAATTTGGACAACCTAGTACTATTGACTCATAAATTATATATATATATATATACTAGTCTACACATTTCGCCCACATGTATGACATGTATATATATTGCAAGTTTTAATATTTTTTTTTTTTTTGAATTTTTTTACTAGACCGTCATAATTAAGTTTATGAATAAAAAATATTTTAAATTTAACTAACTAAAAAACTATATAAATTTTATGTTTCTTTTTTTACATTATGAGATATTCTAGATAAATTTTAAATTATGAGCGATAATAATCTTTAAATCATATGCACATATAGATTAATTGTCATTTAAATTGAGATAAATATTTTAGGAGAGAAAAGTTTTAATCCAAAATTTTAAAAGGTTATATATATATATACAAATTCAAAATTGATAACTTCACTTAAACTAGAAGAACCCTTATTAATTCATTTAGCTTAACATAAAACATAAAAAAACCATAAAACTTCTAAAGTTTCATAAAATGACACATCGTGCCATTAGAAAAGTTATAATCTTATATATATAAGATATAAGATATATGGTATAGTCTTCTTTATATATATATATATATATATATATATTATATATAAATAAATATATTTAATCCGAAGAAACTTATAGGCTTAGAAATTAATATAATAATTCTAAGTTTTAACCCTTTTTGATTTATTGTTTTTTGGATAAATGAAATTTTATTAAAATAAAATATTTCATAAATGAGTGATTAAAATCATTCACGATAATGTAATAAAATACTAATCTAGAATTAGGTGGAACGAATAAATCTAACCTAAAATATTTAGGTGAATCAAAGAAAATTGTAAATAAATTTAGATGTATATAAAATAAAATAAAAAATTGCAAACAATATCATATCTATATTTTCGATTTTCAAGTTGTCATTTGCAAACCTCATTTGCAAAAATATTTCAATTTTTCTTTTTTTTAACAACAATCTAATTCATCCCGGACGCATAAAATTTTTTATAAAATACCTAAAAATAAGACAAAATACTAACAAAAGACTCAAATCTAGTTCGGATTTAACAAATTTTTCTTCTAAAAGAAGAATAAAAGTTGATATATAAATATCAATTGAAATATTTGCATATGAAATGCAAAAAGGTAAGAATAATACCAAAGAAAGAAATAAAAAAATAAATAAAAACAAAAACACAACAAGAAAGAAGAAAAACACAACAAAATAAAAAAATAATAGAAGAAAAAGAAAACAAAAAAAAAAAAAAAACCAACAAAGAAGAAGAAGAGAAACAACAAAGAAGGATCTTTGGCCAAAAGAAACTCTAATCGGGGTTAAGATTTTCCTTTGATTGTGAGAGAAGGTGAGAAGTTGAGGGGTGCCGCATTCTTCAATAGAATGAGAATTAGGGTTAAAGAGAGAAAGGGAAAATGTAGGATTTTAATCAAGAATAGTTAGTTGTTTAACCTCTTTTGATTTTACACAATGAGAAAATGCATTATAAATATATACGAAATGATAAATTGAAATTTTTTTAATTTTGTAAAGTTAGACTTTATACGTAACTTAGGTTGAATTTAGATTATTTGAAACAATGATTTGAGTATCAGATGATCAAATCACACAAAAAAAAAAAAAAAAAATAAGCTTTACTTATGAACATGCTTTTACCGAAATATATAGTGATTGTGAAACTTCTCATGATAAAGTTAGTTAAAGAGGTTTTTCTTTGGTCTCAAATATCTCTTTTTTCTAGAAAAAAAAAGAAGATAATTCAATTGAAGGAATTTTGTTTTGTTTTTTTTTTTTTGGGGTTGGATTAAAATTCGTTCCAATGGAGTTCAATTTAATTGGAATATGTATAATAAAATATAACAATATTATTAAAAAACAAGGGACAAAAAAAGGAAGTTGCCTAGAAAATTCAAGAAAAGGGACAAAAGTGGGTGTCTTTCAAATAATGAGACTCGAGCAAATGATGTTCACGTGCATTTTCGGGGAGATTGTAGAAATGTCACGTCAATTATTCCAAAATTGAACAAATTTTTTTTTTTTCCTTTTTCCTTAAATAATATACACACACATATATATATACATACATATAAAATTTGAAAAAAAAAATTATCGATTATAATAAAAAAGTAATGAGTTTATATGATTTCACTTTTTTTTTTTAAATATCATTAAAATAAAAAACATTACAAAAGTGAATGAGCTAAAATCATTAACGAATACAAAACACCAACTTAAAAAGTAATGAGTGAAGAAAAAAAACAACCCTACAAAAAATTAGGTGAGTCAAAGAAAACCCTAAATAAAATTAGGGATACATAAAAAGGAAAAATAATGAATAATAATTTTAACTATACATATTAAACGTTTAAGTAAAAATTGTATAATTAAATTTTTTTTATGAATTAATAATTAATTTTTGTATGAGAAAAATAATATGATATATATATATATATAAACTATTTGATTTGTTTGGCATAATAAGTATACTTGATAACTTAACCTATACCACATAAAACCTCATCTCCAATAATAGTATTTTCTTGCATGCCCAACCAAAATTCCAAAGCAAATAATAATTGCTAATGAAATTCTCAACTTTTACCAATAATCCGTTAGTTCAAGTGTAAGGAGTTTAATTCTTTTTTAAGTAAAGATTTGAGTTTGAATTTTGTGTATAAAAAATAAATACTAGAAAAATCTTTCCCCTCGAAAAAAGTCCCAATGATACTTGATTCTGGATTAATTGTCTCTAACATGTTTCGAATTCATTATCTCTTAAGTCATAAATAATATTATTATTAACTAAATCATACGTTATTGACTAATTCCTTTTTAATTAATATGTTACAACTAATACTAATTAATTATTCTTTATAAACATATATTTATCTTTTCTATAAAAAGCATTTCAAATATTTTTTTTTTTTTTCAATAAAGTAAATATAAGAAACAATGATTTTTTTTTTTTTGAAAAATCGAGATTGGAAAAGCAAGTACGGTTCACATTGATAAAAAAAAAAAAAAAAAAAGGTCAATTGATAATTATCCTTTAATTATTCTATTTTGTAAGTATGATTTGTTTTGGAAATGATAAAATTAAAGAAATTTCCTCAACAATTGGATGTGACAAAAATAGAGAAAAAAGAAAAATTATGCTACCTTCATTCCACTAATAATAGTTCCATTTTTTTATAAAAAAAAATAACAAATAAAAAATAATTATTGCATACTCCTTTTGCTAAAAACAAGTTTTTCTTTCCCTTTTTGTCATCACATAATAACACTAACAATTAATATTATATTGTTAGTGTTATTATTATTATAAAAGAATAATAATATTATTATTATATTATGCCGCGGGGGGGGGCCGGGGGGGGGGGGGGGGGGGGGGGGGGGGGGGTGTTCGGTTTAAATCCTACTTAACGTCCTTTGGGTATCTTTATCTCTTTTTTTTTTTTTTGTTTTTTTGTTTTTTGGTGGTGGGGTTTGTTTTGTTGTTGTGGTTTGGGTGTGGTTTTTTTGCGGGGTTTTTCGTGGGGGGGGGGGGGTGGTTTTTTTGTCCTCAACAAAAAAAAACAATTAATATTATACATATATTTTTGTAATATTGTACAACTAATATTTATTAACTATTCTTCATAAAATATTATAAAATTAAAGAATCTTTCAACTTTTCTAACAAAAAATATATCAATTTATATATATTTGAAATTATGAATATTTAATATATTCTATCGTGAATTAAATTTATATATATTATAAATGAAATAATTATCAACTAATTTAATATTATATATATAATGAATGAAGTATTTTATATTTATCATCCTTTAGCTCTTTTTCTTTTTAATGGGACGAGTTATTTTAATATGAATTTTAAATATGTGAGTATTTTTTTAGGTCATTTCACAAATTTTTCGGTTAAATCGGATTCATGGGAGGAGAGGATCATCCTTTGGCTCTTGATTGTACAGTTTCCAACCTTTCGTCTAGATAAAAAGTTAACCTATCTTAACCGGCCAAAACAATACAAATAAAAACTAAAACGTGCACTGCTTTAATATTCCAAATTGCTTTCCCCCTTTTTTTTTTCTACACAAGTGTGTCTTGTGGATATGAATTATTTTTCATGCCGACCATTTTTTCCTATTTTCTTCTTTTCCATTTTATATATACACATTCACTACAAAAAAAAAAAAAAAAAAAAAAAAATGGCTGGTGTATATATATAACGCCTTAATTCTAATTGTTTTATTTACCTCAAAACATATTTTATGTATTGATAAAATTAAAAAAATTAAATTTATATTTAATATATTAAATAAATTTTGATTATCTCTATATTTATTTTTAAAGACGTATCTAGAAAAGATTTTAAGATCGGAGATTTTTAAATTTAAAATACGTCAATAAATATGTCTCAATAATTTTTTTTAGTGATTAAAATATCGTAAATTATGATTACCACATTTCTTATCATTCACGAATCAATCGATTGTTGGTATTATTCAAAACTAAACACGTGATGGTTTTCCTATGAGTTCATCATCATCATCATCATATATATATATATATAACACCTGGTGAGGGGCGGGATGCATATAGTTGATCGAGTTTCCTTTCCCTTGATCCTTCCACGTGAGCTCGGTGGATCCATTCCTTGTGACGAGGATCCTGTAAAAGGCCAGTGTATTTCCGGCGTTAGCTTTCCAACGGTCAAGTTAGTAACAGAACGGGTATTTATTGGTGTCGGATGGTCGGCGGAAAGAAAGCTCGACCGGACCAAACTAAATTTGAGATGTATCGGTTCACTGGTATGAGTCCCGAACACTTAGAATATATTTTGTATATCTGGCTTTCACTTGGTTTGTGTGTGAGGCGTGTTACCGATTTATGGAGATGTGTGACCAACCTGCCGAGGGGCGGGGCGGACCGAACATCCGAAATTTGAGCTTGTTCAATTAAGTGATCGAACACGCGAGTGGTCGTTTAATAATTCGAGCCAAAACTTTGGTTCGGAGTTCGTCGATTATTTTTTATAAAGCTCGAATCGCGAACTATGACACTTTTTTTTTTTTTTTTTTATTTAAATAATATATATAAAAATTTTAAAAATTTATTGTTCTCGAAAGCTCGATTATGTTCAGCAGTGTTCGAGAAAGCTCGAAAATTAATCAAGCCTAAAAATTTGTTCGAGTTCGGTTCGATTAATAACCGAACGGCTCGGCCCGAACATAAATGAGCTCGGGAATCCTATCGCTGACACGCGTCGGTCCTCACGCCGAACCACGCAAAAGTGTGCTTTAAATAATGGTTGTCGGTCGTCGATATAAATATATTGAGAATCCTCTAGTTATAGGTCTGCTTTGAGCGTTTTATATATACTCCGGTGGAATCCTATCCTATATTAATCGACAAGTGGGAATCCACCTTGGATATATATATATATATATTAAGAAAGTGGGAATGCTCCAATAAGCAGTAAAAATCAGATATTTTCTTTTCATTGTTTATAATATGATAAATATTGGTAGACATTGATATAGACGTTAACGAATTAAACTAAGCTTACATGCACATCTTTGGATCGATTTGCCAAATATTATTTTATTATTATTATTATTATTATTATTATTATTAACTGTGAAAAAAAATCTAAAATATCAAAATTGAGACTCTAAAATATCACATTTTAGGCCATGGCTAACATCATACAACAACATACAATAAAGAAACAATATATATATATATACATATATAATTGCCTACTCATTAGATAAGTAGGTAAATTATATTAGATATTTTTATATATGTATATATACATATTATTACCACATAAAATATTTAAACTTACTCATATACTAATTCAATTAATTTAAACATAACATTTTACATATATTTTTTTATCTTATCTCAAATAATACAATTCAAACATAAGATATTTATGTTCATAAATAAGATTACTCGATTTAAACAATAAATTATTCCTAATATAACTAACCTATTTAAAAATTAAAAGATTTTTAGTGCTTCTAGCACTATATGTAGATATTTTCTTATTATAATATACATATATATATATATATATATATCATTGATAAATAAATGAAATTCTAGAGATATATGACAAAACAATCCCTAAAACAAGGGTGGAAATTTTTTGGTGGGGTGGTTTAGATTTTGCTTTCTCTTTTTCTATGGAATTTTTAGAGATCTTCAAAACTCCTTTATTCCCTTCTAATACTTTCTAAATTTAGCCAAATAAAATTAGTTGTTAAGATACTTGTTCCAATTGATTTAGAATGGCAAATCAAAAACTAACACACAAAAAATGGAGTCTTTGAGATTAATGTGAAACTTTTCTACATTTCTTAGGTAGGTTTCCACCTTTGGCCAAATGCATTTTAGAAAATTGGACTTGCAAAAGACAAAATGTTATTCTTTTGATGTCTTACTTAGAATAAATTAGGGTTAGATATGTCTTAAAACATTCATTAATTGATTTTTTTTTTTTTTGCCCCCTTACACTAATAGTATTATGTTATACTATTAATGTAAACATCTATTTACTATACTTTTAGATATATACTTTTTTTTCACCATATGAACTTTCATTTTTTTTGAAGAAAATATATTATATTATTTTTTTTACTTGTCGCATTAGAAAATTAGGTGTATTTATTGATGATTTTCTTTTGATACTCTTATAATTAATATTTTATAATTTATACTTACTAATTATTTTTATTAGAAAAAAATAAAAGTCAAAAGATATGTTAGTCTTTTCAACTTACCAACACATCAAATTTTTGTGTTTTTTTAAAATGTATATTTTCTTGTCAACAACAAGTAAAAAAATGAAATGAGTATTAAAGTTAAAAATAAGTTTAGTTTAATTAGTTATAATCTTACTTCACTTATAACTAGAAGTCATAAGTTCGAGTTATATATATTTTAAAAGTTAAATATCTTTTTGTTTAAAAAAAAATTAAAAATATCTTTTATTTTATTTTTTTTATAAATAATAATTAAAAGATATTATTGGAAAATAATGATGAATGTTATCTTTTATTTTCTTTTTTTTTTTTTTTTTTAATGTTAAAAAAAAAAGAAAAATTTTAAATATCTTCAATATGACAAAAACGAAAAAAAGAAAATGATGAAATCATTCTTATCTTCACATGATGTCTTTATATACATAAACTTTTTTTGGACTCATCCATGTGTATTTTTTTTTTTTTTTTTCTTTGATTGAAATTTAAAATCATGAATTATTCTAACAAAACTAGAAGCAGCACTATTTGTCTACATTTCCAACTTGTATTTGTTGGGACTCTAAAATACTACTATTACTAGGCATCGAAAATGGAATCCCAAAACCCTTTTATACTCTCATCCGCAACTTTGTGTCATGATTATATTTTCACTTTATTAAAAGAAATACATTAAGTTAACTATGAATATTTAAATTCATTTTTATATATAATTATACATTTATTATAATTTTTTGATGTGAGACAAAATATTACATAAACAAATAATTTTCAAAATTATACTTAATAATCATTTAATGATCTCCTAAATGAATATTATATCATGCCATTATTTAATAATGACTTAATAATCTCTAAAACGAGTCATATAAAACATTTTGTTCATGATAATATATATATATATATATATATATATATATATAAAATATTTCCTTTGGTTATTTCAAGAAAGTAGGCCAATAAACTGCCATATCCTTTCTGTTCCTCAATATATATCTAACTATTTGCCTTGGAAGTGATATACCATACATGCTTGCCTTTTAGCATTGCATCCAATGCATAATATATTATTATTATTTTAATTTTTTGTTTTCCAGTTTGATTGGTATTTTGGCTTTTAGTCCAAAAGATTCTGCTCCACCACCACCACCCCTTTAATTACATTGAAAGTGCTTATTATTATTATTATTATTATTACAAATATGCATGACGCCAATAATGCTAATGTTTCCCACCAAAGCTAAAAACGTTCTCACTGACGATCTTGACTTGACTAAATCTCGCAATCCCTAACACGATTCTTCTTAAAACTCCACTTACTTCCAAAATTGTTCGGTTTTGGTGTTTATTTTTTTTTTTCTTTTTTGTATGAATACATTTTTATTTATTTAAAAATTTAATATACATTCAATAATATATAAATGATTCTTTCTATAATAATTGCTTAATATTTTTAAAAAAAAAGTTAAAAAAATATTATTTGAGTGATAACAAACTCATTTATAAGTCACATTGTTTTGATTAATAATAAATAAAAAGAAAAGTCACATTATGTTGTGATATAAAGTCTCATATCGCTCTTATAAAAGATTGATTGAGCGGTCCAAGAGTTTAAAACTCTTTACTCAGTAACGCATTTTAAATCCATAAAGTGGGTCAAAACGAATAATATCTAAAAAATTTAACATGCAACATTAAATAATAATCGATCTCTTAAATTAAAATGAAAAACACTTAATTCACAATAAATATATATATATATATATATATATATATATATATATATTATAATATAGAACAGTTGTAGAGGGGTCTCGAGGGCCTAAGGGCGAAAAATTTTTGGAGGCCTTTTTAGTTATTTATTTTTCTAGCCTTTAGATATACAAAATCATTTATTATATCTTTACCATCAATATATTCTAACATTTTATTTTCAATACATAAAATAGTTAATTCATTTAATCTATTTTGTCATGGTTGATCTTAAATATGATTTGATTAAATTTAATTAATAAAAACTTCTTTCAGCGCTAGCAACAACTAAAGTATTGAATTTTGAATAACTTACAATATTTAATACAATTTTTTTTATTGATAGCTTTACTATTGTTTTGAATTTTTGTAAATCAAATAAAAAACCAAAAATATTTTCATATTCTAATAAGTGTTCAAATCTAGTTTCAAGTGAAGATATTTTTGTCTTTCTCTCTCATTATTATTATTATTATTATCTAATAAATCAATATTATTTTTTAATTCATGTTGTACCTTGATTAATAGGGGTTCCCAAATCTTCTTTCTTTTTAATTTTTCATAACCAGAATCGTATTTTTTATTTGATATTATAGATAAAAACTAAACAATAAAAAGTTTTAACACACACTTAAAAAAAAAAAAAAAAAAAAAAAAAAAAAAAAAAAAAAAAAAGCGAGTGGAAGAGAATCCAATATCAATCAATAACAAACAAAATTAACAAAATAGTAATATATTCTATAAAAATAAAAAAGATAAAAAATGTTTAAACTTGAAGATAAGACTTCTTTTCGGAGATAATGTTTTTTTTTTTTTATTTTTAAATTCAAGATTGAATAATCGATCTACTAAATATGTGGAAGTTGGTTTTGGAATATCATGATTTTATTTTTGTTCGATTTTGGAAGATTACAATAATATATTTTTGGAAGATATACTCAATATTTAAATTATTTAAAAGTACTCAAGAGTTGTTTGTATTCTTTGAAAGTAATTGAAAATGTTAGATTATTTTTTATTCCGGATAAAGACTCCGGATAAACTTATATATAATAATTTTTTTTTTTTTAAAAAAATACCAACGGTTTATAATGTAGTTGTTATAAGATAGGAAAAGTAAAATAATATTAATAAGGAGAGAGAATTTTTCATATTTTTATGTTCATTGGAAATATAATAAGATAAAGACTTTCTATGTATAATAAAAAAAAATTTAAAAATATCAACGATTTAGAATGTAGTTGTTATAAGATGGTAAAAGTAAAAGAATATTAATAAGGAGAGAGAATTTTTTTATGTATTTTTAAAATAAATAACATTGATAACTTTAGATAATAATTATTTTTTTTAAAAAAAAATTTAAAAATAATTTTTTTTTAGTGATTTGGGACCTCTTACCGATACGGGACATAAGACGACCGCTTAAGCCGCCTTAGGCTCTACACGGCTCTGTGTTCTGGTGGCTTGTCTCCCGCTATTAACCAAGCCAATGAACCCAAAATTTTTATTATTTTTATTTAAAATAATAGGACAGAAGAACCTGTAAACAGTGGGTCCCACAGGTAGATTTCTGGGCCCAGTTATAACGTCACAAGGGTGGAGTCTGATCAGACGGTTAGGCTAAGAGTGAAGTTTCCGGTGTACACGTTTCTGGTGAATGTTGATCCCAAAATAGCCGCCTTTTTAACTAACGCTGAATCATTGACCACGCTTATATTACCTTAATTAATCACATTAATTAATTTTTTATTCTATTAATTTATTGATTGCCCATATAAACTTATTAAATAATCTTATCCATAAATTTTTTAAACTCTATTTAAAATAAAGTGTATGAAGTTAAAAAAATATATATATTTAATTAAAATTATGGTAAATAACTTAAATGATATTGTTCATAAGTTATATATGTATTTTACGATTTTAAAATATGTTATTGAATAGAGTTTTAAATTTTATTTAATACATCGGTTGAATAATATGATAGCCTTGTTTACAACACAATTACTTGTATGTATTTGTTATAATTTTAATTTTAATTTATTATCTAGGAGAAGGTACGTATTAATGTTGAATATATGTTTCTAAATATGCACGATTCCCTACTATTTCTAGTAATATAATCAATATTTTTACGTTAGGTTGTAAAAATATAATTTAAAAAAAAAAATAACATTTTAAGTTTTTTTATATGATTGTAAAATTATGAATTTAAAATTAATATTATTAATTTTTTAGATAAAAAAAATTGTTTCAAATTTTTTAAATAGAGTAAGGTGTTATCTAATAATAAATAAGATGTAAAAAAGTGTTAAGGTGACAGAATTAAGTAGAGATAAGATATTAGAAAAAACTACAATAAATATTTTATAAACTTTAAAAAAAAAAATCGATAGTATTTTAAAATAATTAAAATAAAATTAATTGATTTAATTTTCAAGTCGGAGGCAGGAGGAACGAAGGATCATCAAAGAGAGTACATCTGGGAAACCAGTGTTGACTTTCCACGTGTCACACTCATACAGCTCTAGTCAGCAGTGGCTACTAATAAATTGTTTTACTTTTAGTTTTAGCCTCTTTTCTTTTCTTTCCTTTTTTTTTTTTTTTTTTTTTTTTTTTTTTTTTTCTTTTTTTTTTTTTTTTTTTATATTCTATCGGAAGTCAATTAGTAGTAGTCATAAATTCAAGACACAATAAAAATTAAAATTTATAAAAAAAAAAATTCTTTAGTGTAATTTTGAATTTTGATCAATCTCTTAATTTTTTAATTATTAGAATCTTTATTTTTTTTAAAAAAATTATCACAGTATCTATTTTTTATATACAAAATTCGAGATATTATTTTTCAAGAGAATTAAACTTCTTTAAAAATGAGTACATTTGAGTTATGTAAAAAAATTGGAAGATTTTTTTTTTTTTCCATCATAATCTAGCTATATTTACGTGAAAAAGTTCAACTTCAAGTCAAAATGAGCATAGGAAAATGGGCCAGTGGTTTCTCTATACTGTGCTATTGGTAAAACTGGGATTAGCCAGAAATAGGTCAACCAATAATGAATTGCAACAGCCAAACAGCAGTTACTCCTACAATTTATATTACTTGTCCATTTGATTTAAATTTTAAAATTTTAAAATAAAAAATATATTAAAATAATTATTTTAAAATAGAGAACAATATAAAAGATTTTTCATAACAAAAATAAAATTTACAATATATATATATATATATCATATTTGGTATTACAACTCATTTTGCACTAATTTAAAAATATAATATATATTTTTTTTTTTTTACCTACACTTTAAATTGGAATTAAAACTTATCTAAAGTGATTTTTTTTTTTTTTTGTGAATATCTAAAGTGAAAATTTGAGTGTAAGTAAATTCTTATCTCAATTCTCAACCCTCCCTCGTATAAATAGGCCTTTGGGTTGCCTCCCACTTTCTCCTCGCTAAGATTTGTTGCTTTATTTTATTTAGAATTATTAGCCCTGTGGTGGTTTCTTTTCAATCACCAACCGTGCCTCACTGGTTATGTTTGCTGCCGGAGACTGGAAATCTGAGAGCCTCCACTGCTCCGCGGCGGCAGCAGCTGCTGCTCTCGGCTTTCCCCGACTTCGATTCTACCGCTACCGTCGCCTGAGGTAAATTAATCCATCTACAACTGCAACTGCAAGCAACCGCGTGCCTTGTATATATATACGCAAATACATATTTAATTTGCCTATACGTATATAATATTTATTATACATACACCAAACTTTCCGATGCCGACTTCGAAGTCTCAACATCATCGGAGAGGAATCGTCGGGGAGAAAAATATAAAGGGAAAATTAGCGGAGAAGGCTCTTTCGTTTCACGCTGGGACGTCGGTTGGGAACGTAACTGAAACGATGTTGCTAACGAGGCCAAGGACGGTACCGGACTTGATTTCCGGAAAAATTTTTATTAATGACAGGAAGTCATCGCCGGAGATAGATTTCCGTCCACCGAAGTTAACGAAGTTACTCCTGAATGTCACTATCCAGAGGACTTTAGGTGCTGTTCAGGTTCTGATGTCTCCGGAAGCGACGGTGGAAGACCTAATAGCAGCTGCTCTACGGCAGTACTCGAAGGAAGGCAGACGTTCAATTCTGCCGTCGACAGAAGCTTCCGGATATGATCTTCATTATTCCCAATTTAGCTTAGAAAGTAAGCACCAAATCTAAGCCTTCCGTTTCTCCTGCTCACCCTTCCCCTGTCCTAAACTCTGCTCGAAACCTCTTTTATTGTTATAAATCGATTAATTGGACGGCTGAACTGATTATTTTCTTATGTCGTAGGTTTGAATAGGGAAGAAAAGCTGATAGCGTTGGGATCACGAAACTTCTTTCTTTGCCCTAAAAAAAGTTGCGGCACGGAAAGTAAGGAAGACACGACTTCTTCTTCTTCATCGTCATCTTCTAGTTGTTCAAAAGAAGCTGGTAAAACTGCGAAGATTGGGATTCCATGGCTCAAATTTATGGAATTCATGTTGTGAAGGAATTGATTAAAATTCATTAGTATTGATGGTATTAGTTTTATGATTCAGATAATTTCAGATTGTGGAATGGAGATCTGAAACTCTGTTGATGATTCATGTAAATTATTTTTGTTTGTTAAATAGTTTTTACCATCTATATAAAAATATTTTCCAAATTTTCCGGATGAAAATTATACAGAGATTATTTCTTCTCTTACACTAGGCTTTCTTATTGCAATATATTGCTGAATGAAAGAAAATAATTTAAGTCTCACCATAAACATAAAATAAAATAGAACTGACACTTGTTTCTTTTGTCATATATGTTTATATCATTGACTTGTGTCTTGTATTCACCTCATCTATAATAATGCTTTTAAAATAAGGTTCAGAGATAAGAAAACTAAAGGTAGTAAATAGGAAGGGATAAGAGAGGAAAGTGCTCCGTACCTGATTATGAAAGTCTTCAAATTGTACAATGTATTCAAAAAACTTGTCTATTTCAGCTACCTTTCTTTCTGTAACCTACTTCAGCACATAAAAGCAAAGTATCAGAGGTGAAAATTCTACAGCACTGGTTGATGTGGCACACTTAAATACCAGTCCATATATTATTTATTCTTGTCATTTATGTGATATGGAAAACACACAAAAAAAGCACGCCTAAACACAATGTAATAAATTAAAGTCACTGTTGTAGCACACTCCAGAGTCATGTCATGTCAATGTTACACATTATATAAACACATTTTATAAACTTAATTATGTGTTTTAGAATAGTGGATTAAACAAGGGGCATGTTTGATCAATCAGCTCATTTTAGGCTTTCTTCTTTTTAGCTTCAATTGTATTATGAGGATTTAATGTTGGATTTGCTTAAAATCCTCTGTTTTGGTGATTTTTTAAGTTAATTACCAACATCCATTTATTAGATCCATAAACATAGTCTTAAGAGGTCTTGAAATCAAACCTTTATTTTTTTTTTTTTTTTTATGACACGAGATATTTTAGAAGAATTTTAGTTATAAGGTGTCCTTTCATATTCACATCTAAACTAAATTATGTTTTAGTTGAATAGATCATTTGCAAGAAATCTTGAGATCAAACTTTGTGAATAGAGAAATAAGTATTGAGAATTTACTCCAAAATATAGTCCAAAAATTAAACTTCAACATTCATCCGAATTTGTGTCCGTATAGTCTAACTTTTACTTGAGAGAAAGTTGACCCATGTACAACCCAGGTTGTGCTCAAAGTACAATTCTTACCTGGAGAAAAAGTGGATCCAAAATTCAGCTCAAGTTGCACCTTTGAATCTAACTCTTACTCTTATAGCACTCACATGTAACATTCACTATGCACATTTTTATTGTCCTCGAGTTCTTGTTAATAAGATTTTTCATACAATAAGAAAGAAGAATCTAGATTGGTGTTACTGGACCGTACCCGAGGAGGCCCAGTAGATATAGGCTACAAACTGGACCACAATTTTTGTCATATACTGAGAATGAACACGTAGAGATACAGAGGCCCCGTTTGGAATGGTTGATATACGATTTTCTACAAGTGTTGCCTGAGAGAATACGTGCTATGGTTAAAAATTAGTAGCCACTCCCCAAACGGAAGGTATTTCAAAAGTAGCAGCCCAATGATTGCTTCACAAATTTCAAACTGCTAATTTCGGCACCTGAACTGAAAATGTAATTTTCAAACGAGTTTTGGTTCAAATTCCTACGACCAAAAAAACTAATTCGCCTAACTAACCTTTCAAGTGAATACAACTTCAAAGCGCGGATGAATTGGTAAGTAACTTTTCCGATTTAAGTGAAATTAAGGGTTCAAACTTTCTATATATATATTTAAATGGGTGTATGTATCTATTTAAAATTGGCAAGAATTAGTTTAAATGTAATCATCTTAAAGATGTCATACTTACTTCTACAAGGGACAAACAAAAATTAGTTTAAATGTGAATCATCTTAAAAATGCCCTCCCATGATTTGGTACATATCTAAGACATCTTGTGACCACAACAAAGGAAAAAAAAAAAACCTTTCAACTGAATACGTGACCTCTTATTTACTGTATTAGCACCCCTTGTAAATTAGATTAATTGGTAAATTTAATCCAAACAAATTTATATTTGATAAGTTTAGTTTTCTTAAGTAAAAAAGTTTGAGACTTTAAAAGTCAAAAAAAAAAAAAAAAATTAGAACTAAACTAGCCAAACATAAATTTGTTTAGGATCAATTACTCTAGTAAATTATTTATATTTTCAATTAGATCATCTACTAATTCAAATTATACTAAAATTCAATAAGCAATCCAGGCACACACGAATAAAATCTCACCCTTGCTCCCTCACAGGCTGACACTTGTTATACTACTATTTATAACCAAGCAAAGCCAAAAGTAGCACGGTTAATGAACCAAACAATTTTTGACCAAAAATTATAATTAAACAAATAAATTTAATTCGATCAGTATTCCAAAAACAAATTATAATATTTATATATAATATATAAATTATTACATATTTAATATTTTATAATTAAAATAATTTTTTTAAAAAATATGTAATTTGAAAAACGGAATGAGCCCATAATCACCATTAGTATCACATTAATCCTCTTCTTGCAAGCCATCTGCAAGTGAAGTTTAACAAGGAGATCAAACTTTATTGGCAATGGCTTTCCAAGAGATTCGGTATAACCTTCAATCACTGCCTCTTTTCTGCAAATTTCTTGGAGTTGAACTCTCAAGTTAAACACCCCAACTAACAAATAACAAAATGGCAAAAGAAACTAGAAACGAATCCATTGGTCAAATAACGTTTCACAACAAAAGGAGGGGAATACAGGAAATCTATACAATACTCAATCCTAAGACAACCTAGATGTATAGACAAACAAAAATGTTGACTAACCTGCATTACCATGAATAGTTGCAAGTTCAAATAAAAATAAATAGGACAAGGAACCAGAACAATTGAAGTAATAAATATTAATGATTTAAGAGATTGAGAAATACTGAAATAGAAAGACCAATTCCAGAAAGAAAGGAATGCAACAGCAAAATCTTTTGCAGAAGAAAAAAAAAGAACAGATGCTCATTGAATATAGGAATCACAGATTCAAGTCTTCCAAGAATTTTAGGCTATCTCCCCACTTAATGTATTTCTTTTCCTTAATAGGAGAATTTTTAAACTTTATAGTTAAAAAGGCTAGGGTCTAAACCACAAGTAATATACCATAGACATGTTTCATTTTATACACACAATATTTAAACCGTACCAGCAGTTAATCATTACAAGAAACCACTCACTAAATCCAAGATTCAAAACATCATTATATTTATAATACTATAAACTATACCAACAAGCAATAATAGATCATCTTAACAAACTATTAGTAAGGATATTTAATACTCAAAAGAGCCACAACCAAAAATACCACATGTCAAATTCTCTCCATATTTTAGATTCTACAGTGCTGTAATAAAAACCCTAAACTGTGGGGGCACACTAATCAAATCCCAAAAATTTCAGTTACAGTAAAATAATGATAAGTAACACCACCTCTCAGCCAATTGACAGAAAATGGCTATTAATATTTGAATAATCTTTACCAGAAGGATACCCCAAAGTGAAACTACAAAGTGACTATATAAAAGAGCCCATAATGTGAAGCTTAGCATCTTCTATGACAATCCTTTTCTCAATGAATTAATTTCTCAATTCAACACTAAAGGAGTTATTATGTCTTTTCCTGCTTTTTCTATACAAAGATGTTTGAATAACTTATGGATACAATTACTTGTAACAAAATCAATTTCCAGAAGCTAAATACCAATGACACACAATCCAAACATAGGAAAACTTAAATTCATAGAAATAACTGAAAATAAAAGGCTCATTTGCAGATAGCTCACATAACCTGATTCTTACATACATACACATCAATATGAATAGACAGAAAACATCACCATGATTCTCACAGAAAAACCTTAAATACACTGCATTATGGAACAATGCAAACCAAAATATATTAACAATACCAACAGTTGATCCTCATAACCTACTAGTAATTACTAGTAGACTGCACCATAATCTTCTTTGAATAAGGACACAATAAGATTCAAAAGAACCACAATAAAAGCCGTCACATTCTCGCCACAATCCATATGATGAATTATATAATGTTTTAACAATAAGCTCGCTATAAGGTACAAAAATTAAATCCCAGAAGTTTCAATTACAAATAAAGAAAATCAAAACCTCTCAGCCAATCGGGAAGTGACGGCTCTAAGTTTAGAATAAACCTTGCCAGCAGGAGACCCCAAAATCAGACTACAAAGTGAATCTCTAGCAATTTTAATATTTGCAAAAGAACCGAGAATATGAATTTTAGTATCAGCAATAACAATCCTGGTTTTGGTGGAATTCTCAATAGCAAACTTGGTTTTTCCTCCTTTTCCAGACAATCTACCAATAGCCCTCGACAAATGCTCTCCTCTAAGTGTTTTCACATCTTTAATTTCAAAAGATTCAACATACAATTCATCTAAACGGAGCAGAGCCACAGCATCGCAGATATCAAAACCCATCATAAAAGCGTGAACAAAGTCAGCAGATTTTTGAAGGTTACTGATATCAGGAGTATCGTGGCGGGTCTTCAATTCGACTTTCCGTCCCTTGAGATTCATTCGGATGTCAATCTTCATTTGTTCGTAGATAGGAGTGTAGATATCCATCCATGCTTTCTTCAGAGGAGTATATCGGTGGGGAGGAACAGGGATTTTCCGGAACTGGACTTCACCCGAGGAGATTTCGTGTGCTTTTAATGGCTGGAAATTTGGTTTCGGTGGCAAGGTAACTTCATTGCTGGATTGAGGAGGGTTCTCAACTTCCATGGCTGCGGGTGGCGGGAGCGAAGAACTTACAGAAAACAGAATTGACTACCGGCGAGAGGAGGGTTAGGGTTTTACACAGATTCTTTTTTTTATATATGCTTTTTCAATCTTTTCTTTATATATTTTAATAAAAGACCCGTATTCAATCGGATGACCCGGCCTAACTAACTAAAACACAGTCCGGATTTTGCAATTTCATCCTTATATATATATATTGATTGATAACATTTCATCCTTTATTTTATTTTTATTTTTAATAATTTAAGAATTCTTTTACTTTTGAACAGGATTCAAATTTATAAGTGAATTTATTTCAATTACATAAAATCTTACTATACATATTTTATTTAAATTTTATATCTATGTGTATGTTATAATTTTTTTAAAGATAAATTTGATTTAATATAAATATAAAACAAAAGTATTATAAGATTAGTATTATATATTAATATTTTTTAAAAAATTATTGCTTTAAAATTTTCTAATATATATAATGTAATAAATGAAAACAAAATACCTATATATATTTCAAACTTTAATTTTTATATTGATCATATATTCGGTCTATAAAAGTGTAATTTTTTTTTGGTACACACATGTAATTTTTTTTTGTTCAAAACAACACATTAACGTGTAAAAGTTTGAACTACTAACTACTAAATTACAACTCATTATTTCACATAAATAACACTCAAGGTCCAATGATATTTCAGAACCTTAGGTATTATAACATACGAACAAACTAACCCCACAAAACCAAAGAATGCTAAAAGAGATCACAAACCCAAATAGGCACAAGCAGGGAAGGTAAATGAGAAAAGAAAAAACTCAAACACAAACAAAACAAGGGTCAAATTCGTTTGTCAATTAACAAAGTTTATACAATTCCCAATCCTACATGGAAAAACCTCCATAATGTTCCCTAACCTGCATAACTAAGAATGGTTACAACTTCATATATTCTAACGAGAAACATGATGAGGAACCAGAGTCGCTCCCAACAATCCGTCTTTGCCCTGCAATTCCTGTCACACCACTATCAGACCAAACCTGTTGGATTGATTGACTTCAACCACCTGTACATTTCACGGTAACCCATAATTAAAATAAGCTCTTGGTCCTTTTAAACAGGGAAACCTGGACCTGCAAAACTCATAACAACGTAAGAAACAGATTTTGAAATATAAGCGGGCAAAAAGTTTAAAAAAAAAAAAATTTCTTAAAACTCACTAGCCCTGTATTGTGGTTGTCACAGAAAACCTGACTGCACATACAACTAGTTATACACACATTACATGCATTAGAGGAAAAGTAATGAGTCAACGCCAGGAAGGGGCACAGGGGAGATGTCTCGTGCATTATCCCAAATCCCACACTCTGCCCCCACCCCCCTTTTCCCTCACACACTCAGAGATACAAAATTCAATGAGTCTTTCTCAATAGTTGCAACCCAAAGGACTTTTAGGTTAGAGGACATGAGAAGCCAACATATATTATATTATCAGATTATGAAAGAAGCGTTTATGGCATCAGATGTCCATCATGAAAAAATTAAGACCAACCGCACCATTACATTAGATTATGACCATTTAAAAGAAGTTCAAGTCTCCAATCCCAGCTCCAATTCCTCAGGTACTATAACAAACATTACCCACTTGCACAGTTCAGAAACAGAAAACCAAAGACATTTCAGAAAATGAACATTAATAGATCATGAGGACTTGAAAAATCAAAAACTGTATTTGGATTGGGTTTTATTTAGAAAAAACTAGCCTTTTCTCCATTCCAAAAAAAAAAAAAAATGTACTTGTTTGAACAAGATTTAAAAGAAAAATAATTTTAGCCCCCACTTCCAAGTCTTTTTTTCAAACCAAAAAATAAAAAAGGAAGGCTCTACTCTTCTTAGATTTTCAAATGTCAAACAGATTCCAATAATAAAACAATCTGTTTTCAAAAAATATATATACTAAAACAATCTGTATGTACCTATTATACCAGATGTTTTGAAAATAAAACATTATAAAAAAAAAACAACTCAAATACCACTTTTCACTTTAAAAAAAAAAAAAAAAAGCAACTTCACATTTCTCAAACTAAAAATAATAATAGTTTTTTTCTTTTTTTTTGAATTGTTATCCAAATACACCCATAGTTTTTTGAAAGAAAATATATAATTTGATTTCCATACAAAGGTAACAGGCTTAGAGGTGTACTTGAATAGTAATTTTTTTTATTAAAAAAAGAGAAAATTTTAATGTTGACAAAAAGAATTAAAATATGCAAATTTTTAAAATTTTGAACATTTAAATTTGAAATTTTTATAATTAAATATTTTAAATTTTACTTTTTTTGGAGTGTAAAAGATTGGTCAATTTTTGAAAAACATGCAGGACAAATGGACCCTAAGGTTCCCTCTTTGAGTCAAAAAGGTATAGGAATACAAAGAGGTCCAAAAAAAAAACAATAAATATCTTGACACGCAAATAAAAACTTGCAACTATCTCCATAATGCAAATCTAAGGTTTTGAAGATCAGATATGCACATATGTAACCCTGGTAGGATAAGAGAATGCAAAGTGATCTAAAATTATGCAAAAGCCTACAAAATAAAGACCATTGCACAGAATTCAAGCACACAAGTAGGCACAACAAATGCATAAAAAGGGTTGAATTTTTCACAAGCGATATCACAGAACTGAAAACCTGCACACCACCTGCACAGTGGAAAATGCGCAGTAAGCTACTTCAATATGACAGGTGACTTGGAAAAGGAAACTCCTAAAAAGCAAAGCAGCAAGGATATGTATGAGAAAGAAAACGAACCAGAACCAGTGCATTGTTTGTAACCACTTTGCTGATTTGACTGCTGAGTTTAATAGTGGTCACCATTTTGGACATGCCCATTGTTGTCACTTTCATTGTGATTGCTGGGACCACTTCTCTTATAGCAGATTCAGCCTCTTCTTTTTCACGGTTCCATTGAGCAATTCTAGCACGCCTTTCTTCACTACCATCCCTAACTGGACTCCTGTCTCTTCTGCCTCCTGGGCTCCTGCTCCTTCCCCTCCTGTGGCTAGGACTGCTGCTCCTACGCTTCCTACTTCTACTTTCATAATAAGCATCCCTGTCATCATATCTTCTACTATGACGATGTGATCGTTCTTCGTGGCTGTGATGCCTATGAGGGCTCCGACTCCGGCTTCGGCTTCGATAACGCCTCCTATAGGACCTCCTACCATACAGCCGACGCTCCAATGACCTACATAAGATTATCATAAATAACAAAACGTTCAGGAAACATAATTTTGTAAATAAAAAGTGGAAATGAAAAATGTTTTACTTTCTTGAAAGTATCAAAACTTACTCCCCAATCTTCTTGAGATGCATGAAATTGCAGTATCCACCACGACTGCAGGTATTTTCATCATACTGTCTGCAGGTAGCTTCACGGAAGTCAGTTACAGGCGAGAAATCAACAATGATGGGGCGGCCTGTAAAATGTTGCAAGTCAGAAGCATCGTAGGACATTAATGCATGTAGACCAAAAAGGATTATTGTATCCTACTTATACCAGTAAAAAGATCATGCTGACACAAATATTCTTCCCTGATTCATCAGAAAAAAGAAAGAAAAAATTACCAGCATAGAATCTCCCAGTCAGGTTTTTCAATGCATTAGCAGCATGTTCTTCTTCTCTAAACTGAACATAAACATTCCCAACCTGTGAAATAAAAGCTAATTAGGTCTATCCACCAATTAACGCAACACATCTGCAAAAAATAAAAATAAAATAAATTTGAGCAAGTATCTCCATTGATTTTTAAGATAATTTACCATATGATCCGCCAGATTATCACAAATGTTGAGACTCTCAATCTCACCATACTTGCTCAGCTCCTCAAAGAGATCCTCAAAAAATTCCTGCAATTCCCACAAATATTCGTAGTAAGAATAGAAACAATAAATAAAAAAGGATGGCTCAAATTGAAAAATCTAAAGATATCGAGAATGCACTAAGATGACTTCAAGAAGCTGTTTAAAAGTGATTCCTTTAAAGTATAACAAAATAGCTCGGGGTTGCCTCTAAAAGAAATTGAGCTTGAGAAATACGAAATTAGCAATTAAAAATTAGCAATACCCAAAAGTTAATGGATGCATTTAAAAAGAAAAAAAAAAAAAAAAAACAAACCTTTTTCAATTTAACTTATACATCTACAAAGGTAGAATACAACAAATAAATTGTAAAAGGGCTTATTCACAATGTCACAACAGGACTCAATTGAAGTGTTCATTCATTAGCTTTCCTGATTTGTGCTACGCTGCGGGAGGAACACAATAGATAAAGACTGATGACTGGCCTCTTAGAGTGGCACGTCCATACTATCAGCTAACTAAGCATTCAAATCTACTTCACAATTGACTTGAATTTTCACCGAAACAATCAAACTAAGCAAACAACCGCGCATAATTCAATTCCAATACTTAGGTTAAATCCAAAACAGTATCAAAAAGTACTCAACAGGTAAACAAACAGAAGATATAGCTCTGTGAGCAGAAGATAAGTAAATACCTCTTAATTTGATACTTCAATCCAAATTCAAAATATATAATCATAAACTTGAAACCCTATCCCAGCATAGATAACGGACTAAATTGGTAAGGAGAGAGAATCGTTACCTCAAAGTGCTCCTGCATCTTAACGGGATCAATAGGCTGGCCCTGAGCATCGACGCCGGGGGTAATCATATCAGGCCTTTGGTACATATTGGAGAGCAGTAGGGTTGGGCTAATGCTAGGCTTAGTGTGCAGGCGTGAGCAGCGGTCACCGTGTCGGCATGCTCCGATCTTGAAATAGAAAGGACAATTCACTCTATCCTTCTCCGTACCAAAAATCGACGCCAAGTGCTCCGCCATTGTTCTCCTCGGTTCGAATTGCAACGCAAATAGGTTCGAATTGTAGAGGTTTCTGGAATTTAGGGTTTCTTCTACTAAGGGCACCCAGCAAAATGAACAATACAGGAGGGCGACTGTATATATAATTCTAAGCCTTTGACCAAACAAAAATAATAATAATAATAATAATAGCAGGAATAATTTCAGTTTATCACAAAAAAAAAAAAAAAAGAAGGAATAATTTCAGTTTTTCCTTTTAATAATTAAAATATTTTAAAATTAGATAAGAATTTTATTAAGATATATATTACTTTAAAATATTTTAAATAAATAAAATAACATGTATAAATATTTATATTTGTATAACATGTAGTAGTTAAAAATTAACAAAAACAATTTTAAAAAATCTCTTATCTAATTAAAAAAAAAAAAATCAGAATATTAAGAAGAAGTTAAAACGTTAAATAAGTTATCTCATTAATAATAAAATAAAATTCAATAATAATCATAATAATAAAAAGTTAAAAATTATTAAACTTTTTTTTTACTTGCCTAAAAATTTAAGAAACTGCAACAATATTTTTACTTTTTTTTTTCCTCTCATTCAATAATATAAAATATTTTCAATTCAGTTCTTAAATTTATAAAAATTTAAATTTAATCTTTTATTATGCCTCTTTTTCTTTTCTTTTATATATTTTTAACGGCAGGCAATAATGAATATATTTTTCATTTTAATTTGATTTTTTTTTTTTTAAATTGAAAGTTTTTAACCTTAGTTCTATTTCTTGTTATATTCTGATATAATATTGTTGTAATGCATGTAAACAAACAATTGATTAAATAATGATAATTTGAGAAAAATTAAATGATTCCTTAATATAAAATAGAGTAATAACCCGGTAGTTTGGGGGAGTTGGTGTGCGGACTCCTAATGCTTCCTCCAGGGCGAATGATCGAGATTTCGAATCTCCATAAGGTGGTTAGCACCATATTAAAAAAGCTTTGGGTTAGACCATCACCCTCGAGTAAGAGTTAAACTCTCTCGCTGTGGATGTGAGTCTCAATAAGTCCAAGGTCAATTTGAGAACACTCGCCGCCTCAAGTGGGTATATAAAAATATATATATATACTAGGTAGACAACCCACACCCAGGTGTGTGATGCCTATTTTATAAATATATTTTTTTTCCAATCTATAGTTAATTTTTTCCATTGATTTATCAAAAAAATTTTTATACATTTTATATAAATATTGTAATATTTAAAATATATTATTTAATCATAAAGACTAATAAAAAGTTAAAAGATATCAAAAGAATTAAAATATTATTATATAAAACTTTGTAATCTTAGATTAAAAAACTTTTATTGAAGTAGAAAAAAAAATTAAATATATATATATATATATTAAAAGATCAAAATAATGATAAAACAAATTACAAAAATTTAGATTAAGTATGTAATAGCAATTAAAGAATCTTTTAAAAGATTTTATATAATATGGATAAGTATTTGCTCATGAAATGTATTTTAAAAAATATAAATAGAAAAAATATTAAAAATATAATAGATAACAAAATGCATTTTGTTTTTATCATTTAAAAATTTAAAAATACTTTATAATAACAAAAATATTAATATAAATTAGAGGAAAAAGATTTTATAAATTTTAAATTTAATGTCTTTACTCAGATTATAAGAGGGTTAAGGAAAAAAACCTTAAGCATTATAATTAAATTTATTTGGTACAAAATATAATAACAAAAAAATTTTAAAAAAAAAATTAAAAAGTCATAATAAAGACATAAATGTTATATATATAAGATAACATTAAATAAATTGCAACAATATCATGATAAATAATATAAAAAAAAAAAAAGACAATAAAGTCCAAAAAGTTCAACAAAATTACAAGATATATGTCATTAGAAACTTGCAATATATATTATATATATATATAAATAGAGTAATTGATGAATTTAGACAAAAATAATAATAATAATAATTATGTTGGGTAAGTTTAGTCCTAATTTTTTTTCCTTTTCACTTTTAAAGTTTTAAACTTTTTTTATCTAATAAAAATAAGCTCTTTCACGAATATATGTCAAAAAATTTTAAAATTTAATAGTTTTTGTGATTTTAGTAAATTAAAGAAGACTTTATAAGAAATATCTGTAAATTTAGAGTAAAAAAATTATAACATTCATTTACGAAATTATTACAAAAAGGTTAAAAATATATATATAAAAATATATTTCATGAATTGATTACCTTTTCATTTTATTCAACAAATTACACAAATTGTTAAATTTTAAAAAATTTTATATAAAAGTTGTGAAAAAAAAAATTATTTTTCTTATGTAAAAAAGTTCGAGATTTTAAAAATCAAAAATAAATATATTTTAAAAATAAACTTGCCAAATATAAATTTGTGAAAAAAAAAATTTTTTTTTTCTTAGGTAAAAAAAATTGAGACTTTAAAACTGAAAAAAAAAAAATTTTAGGATTAAACTTGTCAAATATAAATTTGTTTGGAATCAAATTTACTAATTACTTTATAAAATATTGAAAAAAATTTCAAAAAATATAAAAAATATAATTGATTAAAATTTTCGAATTTAAATAATTTTTTTTAATAATTCATTACTAAATAATTTTAAAATAAAAGAAACAAAATGTTAATTTAATTTCTTCTACTTAACCTTGGTCAAAATAAAATAAGATATTAAAGCTCTTTTTGGGAGGAATATTAAATTTTATTAATATTCATAATATTTAGTTTAAGACTCAAAATAAAAACAATTAAAAATAAAATAGAAACAAATAATTAATACAATAAAAATTCAAAAACTCATTATTATTAATAATTCCCATTTAAAGGTTAAAATAAAAAGAGTTATATATAATTTTTATATATTAAATTTTATTAAAATATTACGCACAACTCAATATAAATAATTCGATTTACCAAATGACAACGAATAATAGTATATGTGTATATCTTTTACGGCAAATTGGAAAATTTGATCTTTTAATTTATATAATTTCTGTGATTTCATTTTTATTTTATTTTTTTTTTTTTTTACTACTTCATCCCTTGGTTAATTTGGTAAATTTAATGATTTGGTAAATTTCATGCTACTTATATATTTTGTAAATTTCATCATTAACTTATATAATTTTTGGGATATCATCCTTAATAATACATTTATGAAATATAAATTTACAGATAATATCTTTGATAATATACAAATTGTTTTATTAAATGTAAATTTACAATAGTAAATTAAAAGATTTTATATTAAATTTACATTTTTACCCCTTTATTTTTTTAGTATTATTATTTTAATTTTAAATTAAGGGATAAAATTTACCAAATTATTAAGTTAAACAATAAAATTTACCAATTATGAAGTTAAGGGATGAAATTTACTAAATTATATAAGTTAAGGATGAAATTTACTAAATTATTTGTGAAATTTACTAAATTATATAAGTTAAAGGATGAAATTTACAAAATTATTAAGTTAAAGGATGAAATAATACAAAAAGATAAAATAAGGATGAAATCACAAAAACTATATAAATTAAGGGATCAAATTTACTAATTTGCCTATCTTTTACATATTTAAAATCCATATTTAAAGGAAAACATAGTTTATATAAATACATAAAAACATATATAATATATCTGGCAGTTTGCCCGAGTGGTTAAGGGGGAAGACTTAAGATCTTCTGCACATAAGTGCGCGTGGGTTCGAACCCCACAGCTGCCATTTTTTTTTTTTTGCCATTCGTCAATAAGAGATTGGGCTAAAATCAACATGGGCCTAAATTTATGTTACAGTGTTTGTTTGTATTTCTGTTATGGACTGCTTTGCCGACTATTTTGTGTTTTTATACTTTTTGGGCTTGTATTGATTATATCTGTACTCAAACTATGAACTTTTTGTATACAAACTAATATAATCTCTTCAATATGAGGTCGAGTTTACATTCTCTATAAACACAATATAAGAGTACACAATATAAAAATTAGTGATTTTTTTTAAAGAAAAGGTTGGCCTTTACGGGTACAACTCGGGTCAAATTAGGATTATTCGAGTCGGCTCCGAGTCTAAAAAAAAATCTAATATAATCTCCTATTTACCCAAAAAAAAAAGGAAAAAAGGGAAAGGAAAAGTCCAACTCACGGTCAAATCACGATTATTTGAAATCGTGATAGCTCCAAGTCTAAAAAAAAACTAATATAATATCCAATTTACCAAAAAAAAAAAAAAAAAAAAAAAGGGCCAAATCACGATTAGTTCAAGCGTATGGCGTCGAATCTAAACTTTATCCCAAAAAAAAAAAAAGGGAAAAAAGGGAAAAGATTTTGGTGCGTCTACCGGGAGTCGAACCCGGGTCTATTGCTTGGAAGGCAATTATCCTAACCGTTGGACTACAAACGCTGCTTGCTTATGGTATACAATTCATTATAATATATCAGTAAAATAATAAAAAATTTGGCCAATTTCATAGCTGATTATTTTGATTAAAAAAAATATATATATTCAGGATGATAACATAAAACATAAATATAAAAAAATTTATATAAAAATAATAAATTAATTTTAACCGAATAATTTATATTTTCTAATAATCGAAGTATCAAAAGAGATACGCTCGAGTTGATTATAAATATATATATCTCCTTTTTATATATAATTATACATTCATATGATTTACAATGTGTGATAGAATATCAGACTCATAATTGAGAAATATGATAGGACATGAATAAATATAATGAGATAACTTTAGGGTAGTCAAAACCTGCCAAGGTGCATTTAGGTGACTTGCAGTGTGTGTGTGTGTGTGTTGCAGCTATCTTCTTAATTAAGTGCAAGAAAAAGCTGAGCATCGATCTTCCACAAAATGTAAAGTAAAATGCTGACAATAGAGCAACTGCTTAGATGTTTTTATCCGGTACGTACTCCTTCCTCTCTTTAAAAAAAAGGAAACTTACTCTTTTTTGGTAATTTATCCGTGTTGGATAGTCATTTTGGACTCTAACTAAAGGTGAGATTATGGACTTGATAGTATTCACTATCAACTATTTGATATTATTTTCATTGTACTAAAAGAGATACTGAGTGAACTATAAGTACGTAAACTCATTCTTCATTCTTATATATTCAACAAGAAAAATAAATCATATTTATAAGTACTATGAGTACGTAAGCTTCATTTTTATATACCAATTAGTAATAAGTTCATATTCCAACAAAGTTAGAATTGAATCAAATATTTTATATTAAGTATTATTATTGGGCACTTTATTTTTTTTTTGAAAATTCTCACATTATGGCCTATAACTATTTAGATTCTTTATAAATCTTTAATTTCAAATAAATTAATATTTTATATATTTTTAATTTAATAAAACTATTCTTTTAAATTAAAATTTACCAAAATATACTCACTTAGCACATGACCAATTCATTAAATTTAAAGGATTTTTTTTTATCATTTTATATATTTTTTAGTACAATTATTATAATTAAAGATATTTATTTGTTAAATTTTAAATTCAACGTACTTAAAAATGACAAAAATAATTATATTTTTAATCATGAAAGACATAAAATGACAAATAAACGATGTACCAATCATATAAAAAAGTGACTGAATATTAGTTAATTCAATTTTGATTAAAAAGACAAAGTCAAAAATAAATAAACGATCAATTTATTTAAAATAAAAAAAAAAATTATGACCATTTTTTTTTTTTAAAAAAAACATAAAATAATTAGGGAATCGAATTGGAAAGTTTTCTTTTATAAATAAAGCTGGAGTTTCCTACCTAGTTGCAAGAATATTGAGAGCATATGGTGCCGGATATGAACAATGGAAGAATGACCCCATATGAAACTGAAAAAGATGGGGATTTTTGAAGCCTTTTTATTATTGCTTTTTTACTTTTTTTCTTTTTTCTAAAATGATGACCGGCCGGAAGCTGTCCAAGAAATGGGGCTTTGATGTCATTTGTGAATTTGGACAAATACCATTTTGTTATATATATATATATATGAGAATAGATTCCCAGTGCTAAGCACACTTAAATATTGACAGCAAAATTGAGAAGACCCCTCAACCAACTGTCTTCTACTTCTCCCACCTTGTGTAATATAAGGTGTAGTCCTTTTTCTAACCCTCGTGCATCAATTTGGACCACATTTTTAATATGTTTACAATATATATATATATATATATATATATATATATATATATTGTATTCGGGTTTTTTTTATGAGGTTTATTAAATGATTATTAAGTGAGACATAAAACTTTTTATTTAATGATGCGTTTTAAACTGGTGAAATCCACCTGAAGTGGTCAGTGGGCCAAAGCGGACAATATCATTAGACTATTTATAACACGATGCTCGAGATTGGGTGTATTGTGACCTAGAATCTAATATTACTCGCCTATGAGGTCTATTGAAAGATTATTAAATAAGAGTTCGACACGTTTTAAACTCGTGAGACAATATCATTGACGGGAAGACCTTTTTACTAACTCATTTAGAGTTTAGATTCATAATAGTGTTTTTATTTTCCCAAAAACTCTCGCTTATTTTGTGAAAGTTGTAATATGTTCAAATGCAAAAACTATGTATATATATGTATGTATTAACTACTTTTGGATTCATTAATTTAGAATTGATTATAATAAGATTTCACATAGTAAATAGATTGAAATAATAAGTTTCATAAGATTAATGAAATCTTGCACAAAGATTTTATTTTATCTTATGTTTAGTAATTGGACATTAATTGATGTAGGAATTTAAGATTAATGAATCCAATTAAATACGAAACCTGTTTTTTTTGCCTATTGTGTGGTCCTTTTGGCATTTATATACTACTTTGTATTTATTTCTTGAAAATATCTATCCTCGTTCTTAATTAATTTCTTATATATAGGCTATTAAAGCTGATCGCACGGTCATAACTTTTTTCATACACTTTACCAATAATCTAATATTAATTTATCATAATTAGACTTGTTAATTTACTTAAAATTAATAAAATTTTATTCAAATAATTATTTATCACAAAACTTTTTATTTTTTAAAAAATAATAATTTCACACAAAACTATATAAAAGAATTGTCCAAATACATCTTACATAATTTTAATTTTTTTTAATTTCTTAAAAAAAAAAAAAATTTGAAGTAGTTGTATTAGATGATTGTTGTTACTTTATCTTAAAAAAAAAATAACACCAACCCGGTAGTGGGGGGGAGTTGGGGCGCGCCCCTTACATAATGCTTCTCCGGGGGATTCGGGGTTTGGTGATCGAGGGGTTGTGGTTAAATTGTGTTAGGTTGCGGACATTATTCTTCCGCCCTCCCGCACTCGAAGTAATATAGCACCCCCTGCACCACGAGACGCAATACTATTTAATACACTAAATAGGGGGGGGGGGAGGGGGGGGGAAAAAAAAAAAGTAAGGCACCATATGCCATGTTGGTAAGGACAAGAGGTGTTGAAATTAAGAATTTGATTGATTTTTTTTTTAAAAAAAAAAAACTAAATAATAATATATTTAATAAATTAACGTATACGGTTAAAGAATTATATAAATTTATTTATTTATTATTATTATTTGTCTATATCAATCAAGAAAATCATGATTAAACTTTGATTAAGTTTAATAATATTATATAATTTAATCGATTATGATTTAAAATGAAAATAAACTCTGTACAAAAGGTTACATCAATTCAATTTCAAGAAGTGATTGCAATTAATAGTATAAGTCATCACAAATAATCATTTCAAGTTGAACAAAAGAAAAAGACATAAGTGGTGTGTGGTGCCAATGGTACAAAATGTATGTCTGTTTTTGCAGAAAATGTTGAACACTTTGTAGGACAAAACCCTACATATATATATATACATATACATATATACATATATATATATATATATATATATATATATATATATATATATATATATATAGTGACCACTCTTACTCAATAATGGGATAAGCAAAGGAAAGGAAGTATCCAATAGTTCCTCTTATAAGGCTTAAAAATGATGGAAATTATCCTTCTTTTTTTTTTTTTTTTTTTTTTTTTTGTTGCCTCTCTCAAAAAACCCCACTCTCTTTATTTCCCTTTATTGCAGGGAAAAAAAAGACCATCAATTATTGTAGGTGTAAGAGAAACATTTTGGCTGTTTTCCAATGAAGAAAAAAAGGAAAAAATCATATGACTAAATGTAATGGAATAATATCTTGTTGAATTTCGAACTAAAAAAAAAAATGTCTTGTCTTAATAATGTTAGTATGAAACTGGAGATGAATATTTTTGTTGAGTTTTTTAGTTACAAGACATGTTCATTTTTGTGTTAGCAGAAATATGCTGATTTTACAGTTAGTTATTTTTAACTCAATTGATTAAATATAATTAATTATTTATAATTATGTGTTCGAGTTATAACAACTATAAAATATAATAAATAGAAATATATTTTCAAAACATCTAGATAAAAGGAAAATATAGATATATATGCATGAAAAGAAGATTTAGTTTGAACTCGACTCATTTATGTAACTGTTTAAAATTTTGGATCATAATTTTATCTCGTACGAACCCAACCCGAGTTCAGAGAATTAATTTTTTCGATGTAAATTGGTGTAAAGGTACTTCCTATGGTTTGAAATTGGACACCTCATGCCCTTAGGGCAAGGGAAAAAAGGAAAACGAGATTCAATTCCATGGCCAAATCTCCACCACCGACACACTTTACTATTTATTTCCAAAATTAAAAGGAAGAAATAAAACGGAGAGTAAAATATGTGAGAGTGATGACTAAAAATAAAGATTGAATGTCATATATATATATATATATATATATATATATCACATCTAAAATAGGTTGGAATATCTATTATAAATTATAAACATAATCAAAATATTTATTATCAATAAAAAAAATTTTTATATAAAGTATTAAATAATTAATCATTAGTATTACTATGCTCATAATCATGTTATGGTCTTTGAAATTAAACTGCGCTAAATTTTTTTTTAAAAAAAACTCTTCCTAACACTTATTTTTTTTTTTAAGATAATATTTGAATTTAAGACTTTTTTAAATGAAATTAAGCTTTTTTCACAAAAAACAAACGAGTTGTTTGAGTGAATATATAGTTATATATATATATATATATATAAGTAAGTAGAAATCGGGGAACTAATGGGCTGTTCAAACGTGTAAAAGATAAAAAAATGATATTTTTAGGTCAATTTTTGTCCTTTAATGTGGGGAAACAAAAAGAAACAATGACCATTAAATTTTCACAATGTGTGACAAGGAAAAGCACTTAAGGTTTTGTTTCTGAATGTTTTTTTCTCTAAGTCCAGCCATGTTAATTTGTAGGCACAACAAAAAGGAAAAGTAAAGTAAAAGCATTTGTTCATTGTCGGTTCTGATAATGACTGCTCAAAATTAATTATATGGAAATAATGTGAATTGTGTAATTAACTCATCAAAACCCTAATTATTTAATTACCAAAGTACTTTTAAGGTGGAGACTCTATCTAACAAGCAAGTGATTTTATTACAACATTAACATTAATCATAAAGAAGGTAAAGATTTGTCCTTTTAACCTCTCTCTATATATATATATATATATATATATATATATAATAAATTCAATACAAATGATAAACGATTTGTAAATATTACACGAAGTTATGAGTTTCATATTAGTTATGTGTGTTATGTAAGAATTAGAATAAAGTCTCTCTTTGAATAAAAGTTAAATTTTATAAACACAATTTAAATTAAACCTGAATTAATTGGAGTAATAATTTTGAATAACAGATGATTTAACAAATCAAAAAGTCTTTGATTTAAATCAAAAAGTCTTTGATTTTAATCAATGAATGTTCTCTTGGTAAAGGTATATTTAAGAAACATAAATTTCTATTCCTTCCTAGTATTTGTTTGGATCATTTAAAGATATACACATATATTTTGACTTTTGTAGAATGATTATGATGAGGTCTATTCTTAGGCAACCTATTAATTTTGGCAATGTCTATGTGATACCTAAATAGGGTAATAAACATTCTAATTAGCACCATCAATTCATTGGTCCAGATATATGAAATTTAGTCTCTTAATAGATTTCGTGTTTGAAACTTTTATTTGAAAAAATAGTATTAAGAGAATTTTTTTTCCTAAAAAAGAATCTAACGCAACTCCTCAATTCTAGATGAATAAAAATCTAATGCAATTCCTCAGTTTTGGATTAATTGTAACCTGAAGTGGCTATCTGGAAAGAAATACAAAGAAGAAGAAGAAAAACAATCATGTTGTTTTACTTTTTATTAATGGTCTCTCAAGAAAAAGATAATAATGAAACTTATATGGTAAGAAATATGTTTTCTTCATTAATCCTTTGCTTAATGAGAGGAGACTAATGATGCATATATATATATATATATATATATATACTAATACTGATCCAAAATCATTTATATATAATCTTAGACAAAAATTTAGTTGAAACTTGAGGATTTTAGAGTTAATAAATCATACCTAGAGTCACAATCACCAAGATCTTGAACAAGACTTTAGAAAATGACCATGAAGCTGCTGTTTTTCAGGCAATGTGTCTGTCTTCACCCAAAAAAAAAAAAAAAAAAAAAAAAAAAAAAAAAAATTTTGGAAATATTTTTCAAGGAACAATTTTGCAGAAACAAAGGTCCTTGTTTGGATTAGAAAATGCTGGACTAATTAATGTTTAGTTTAGGGTTTTCATTCCAACAATTGCATCATCAGTTATATTTATATAATATATATACACATATGTAACTTCACCAACTCCTCGTCTGTCTACCTAATACGAAGAAATGAATGTTGGAAGAATTTGTTCTTTAAAAAGAAAAGATCTGATTTGACTTGACTTTAAAATTAATCGGAACATTAAAATGAGAGTTTTGGCTGACGTTTATTGTGTGATAATTAATATATATATATATATATATATATATATATATATATAATTAATAAAAGAATTTTTATGATGATTAGTTATAAAGTAGGGTACCATTAGACTAGTAATCTAGAAGATAATGCAATTTGTAAGTAAACTCTTTTCAGAAAGGAAAAAAAAAAAAAAATGAAAGATGAAAAAACAATAAGCTATATATACATGGATTTTGATGGAGCAACATATTTTGATCTTTCAAGATTTTCTTTTCAAATTATGTCTTAAGTGAAAATGACCTAAACCTGTTTTTTTTGGCTTAACAAAACCTAACTTAAAAACATGTGCAATCAATAATACTTTTGGTCCTCCCTTCTTTTATTTATGTAACATTTCTTCTTATATAATGCTTAATAATTAATACTCTTTGTGTTTTTTTCAGTTACTGTTATATTGGGAAGAAATTAATTTTTTTTTTTTTACTTGTCACATTAGAAGATCAATGTGCATTTATGGATATTTCTTCTTTCATACTCGTATAATTAATGTTTTACCACTCATATTCTATGATATTTCGTCTTATATCGAAATAAAAAGTGAATGTGTAATGATGTATAAAAATGAGTATAAGTATTCATAGTCAACTCTGAGTATCATTTTCCGTGCAATGAGGACAACATCAAATAGTCGATCATGAGTGATTATTAAGATCATAGTCTTAACACGGACTTACAGATTCATGTCATAACAGTTGGTATCGGAGCGAGTAATCAACCCAATCTTGAATGTGATACACGGTCACATTAAAATGTAACTTTTTAATGTAGTATTACTAGAGAAAGTACAAGATGACTATTCAACGTTCAAATCATAGTTTTAACACGGACTTGCAGATACATGTCATAACAGTTGGTATCGGAGCGAGTAATCAACCCTATCTTGAATGTGATACCCGGTCACATTAATATGTAACTTTTTAATGTCGTATTACTAGATAAAGTACAAAATGACTATTCAACGTTCAAATCATAGTCTTAACACGGACTTGCAGATCCATGTCATAACAGTTGGTATCATAGCAAGTAATCAACCCTATCTTGAATGTGATACCCGGTCACATTAATATGTAACTTTTTAATGTAGTATTACTAGATAAAGTACAAAATGACTATTCAACGTTCAAATCATAGTCTTAACACGGACTTGCAGATCCATGTCATAACAGTTGGTATCATAGCAAGTAATCAACCCTATCTTGAATGTGATACCCGGTCACATTAATATGTAACTTTTTAATGTCGTATTAATAGATAAAGTACAAAATGACTATTCAACGTTCAAATCATAGTCTTAACACGGACTTGCAGATCCATGTCATAACAGTTGGTATCATAGCAAGTAATCAACCCTATCTTGAATGTGATACCCGGTCACATTAATAACTAAAGAAAGTACAAAATGACTATCGTTGAAAGTAGACAATCAAATAGAAAGGGACAAAAAAAGAACTGAGAACAGAAAAAACCTTCTTCACTAGCTTTATCTATAAATCAAATTCTGGTACAAATTATCTAAAAAAAAAAAAAAAAAAAAAAAAACAGATTGAAGCTGAAAAAACAAAACTTTCATTACAAGTTTAAACCTATAACCCTCAGCTTATTTTTCTTCACTTTCACAAGATGGAAACTCAAACTCAAGACAAGACAAAAATATTAAATTTAATAAAGATCACACAATTACAATCAACTCTTCAGAGATTTTAAATAAGGAAAAGTATGTAATTCTTTTGCTTCCTAATCATCATCATCATCTTCATCATCCTCTGAGGTTTCTTTTTCTGCTGCCATCAACTATTTCTGGACTATATATATATATATTATAAAAATTGCTGCTACAAGTTTAAATTTTCTTTTTTTTTTCACCCTAAATTTCTTCCAAGCAACGAATTTTGACTATATAATCTTCTGGCTACTAATTCTGCTGCTGCTGCTGGCCTTTCTTGATCTGTAATGGTAGGAAAATGCAATCAAATCTTCATACGTAAAAGGGTTTTTTTTTGGTTTTTGCTGTTGTTGTACACACATTTTGTGTAGACAAGAAAAAATACAATGCCAATACGTAGTTTTGCTGCTGCTGCTGCTGATGCCGATTACTAAGAGCTGGGAACTATGGTTCCGATATAGCCAAATCCAGCAATAGTGAAGGTGATCACTTGAAGAAAGAGATAAATGAAATAGTTGTTCTTCCCATATAGAAAATCATAGCACCCGCAGAAGAAAAGAAATACTGCAAATCCCAACTCGAGTAAAAGGATTCTGAAAGAAAGATCAAAGAATCAATGAATCAGAATCGATAAACAAGTACTGATTTTCAAAGATATTGTAGAGACTATAAGTGAAAAAGACTTGCCTGTCTCCAAACTTGAATCCGAGTTTCTTTGGTGGTGCTTTTCCGGGGGCTTTAGACTTGTTATTGTTCTTGAGTGCATCTCCTAATTTTTCAGTGACAACCCATTCATTAGCCCTTTTTGCTTCGAGTAAACCTATGAATGTGGCCTTTGTTC
>JAHSUH010000842.1:0-21355 GCA_025388415.1 Cynanchum wilfordii | reverse complement strand
AAAAAAATTCCCGCATTTGTTCTGACTTTTATTCGATATCAGCCCAGTAGCTTTTCATGCCATGATTGCTCATTTAAATTTCCACTGACGGACATTTTAAAAGATTGAATGAAGAAAATAGAAGAGCAAAAATCAGAAATTTTAAAATTTGTCCCTTGAGAAAGCTAAAAAAAGTGTATATATACAGAAAATGATATTTCTTTAAACTTCTTTTCCACACGGGGAAAATTGACCCAAGCATGATCTAATCAAATTATTTCTTCACTACACGCTCTCCTCAGAAAAAAATTATATATATATATATATACGGCGTTATTATTTCAGGTCTAGTTGACCACATTGGAAAAGTAGCAAAAAAAGATGCATCTACTTATTAGCCTTTGATTATTATTTACTATTGCATCGTTTATTCCGCTTTCCCCACCCCCCCCCCCTCCCTTCCTCCCCTCCTTCTCCTTTGAAGTGGTATAAAGATTAACACTCATAGAGCTAGTCTCCTAGACTATTTAATCTTTTGGGGATAAGCTTGCCCTTAAAACGGTACATACTAAAATATATACATATATATATTATTATTATTATTATTATTTTAGCAATGCAGCGTGATTTTTTCATTCATTACAATGGAAAAACCACGCATGTGACGGCGGACTGCATGCATATTTCCTCCTCGCGGAGCTTCTTCTGCAGACGGTTATCCCCAACCCCTTCGAGGGCAAGGCTCGCGCGAACACCCCGCTGGACGCGGAGTCTGTCCAACAGCTGAGCACAAAATACGTTTGCCGGACGTCTAAAAATGATCCGGTGGACCTTAAAACCTCCACGCAGCTCTCCCCAGGTGAAATTTTTGTCTACCCTTCGTTGTACTTCCCAAGCAGTGATCCTCCGATGAGTGGGGGGGGCTCTGGCAGAGGACGAGGCGGACGACGGGGCTCTCAGAAGGCCAAAGCAGCCCCCGGCGCGATGGCTTTTCCGCCTTTGCCGCCTTCTCCTGCTCCCAGCGCGCAGGAGACCCCGACGGCGGAGGTTGGGGGGGAGGTGGTGATGGTGGTCAAGCGGAAACGGGGACGGCCGCCGAAAAAACCACCGCGGCCTTTGCCTTTTCAAACGATAATGCCCCTCGCCCCTGGGGAGGGGGTTGGGTATGGCACGTTAAACCACCCTTCCAGTGCGGATAGACCCCCCACGAGCCATCTTTCCTCGCCGTCGAAGAAGGCCAATGGGGGCTGTCAGCAGGGGAATCGAAGAGACGTGAGGGTGGTCGAGGAGGGGGATGCCATCCTTCTCTCGCAGTCGAGCGATCAGGCGGGGGAGGATTTTCCCGCGGGGGCATCACCCCGTCGTCGAAATCGCAAAATTCAATGAGCGCGGAGCCCAAAAGCCGAGTGGCCTGGCCGTCGTCCGTTAGAAACACCTCCAACAGCCCCTCAGCTACCGGGGAAACGGACGAACCGCCCGTGCGATCGCCACTTCCCACAAAGCCCTCGCGCGTTTTTCTTTCCGAAAAGACCCCGCAGTTTTTTAATCTTTGCTTAAATCATTATATCTTAGACGAGAGTGGTGGCGGAGGCTCGCATGGGCCCTTTCACGGGGGCAGGCCGATGGAGGAAAAAGAACGTTCACGACAGCCGGTGCCGAATACCGAGGATGAGGAGGCCACCCTCGAGCAAATTATCTTTCCTTCTGCGAAATTCGCGAGTCAAGGTGGCAAAAAGAATCGCCTTTTCCTTTCTAATGATAATAATAGCAATAGTAATGACCATAAAGGGACTTTTGAAGAGGATTTGCTCTACTCCGAGGACGACGAGGAGGAGGCTTTGCGGGAGTTAAACACCTTTTTGGACGCCGCTGTGAAAACCTCCTCGTCTTCGTCCATTTCCTCCGCAAATGCGCTTAGTGTGGATGGCAGGACGCCTTGTTTTCTGCTTTCCAACCCAAGCGCCGCGTTGGTGGCGGCCCCAGAGCTTTCTTTATACGCCGCGGCATCCCTTTCGCGAGAACCTTCTTCTCCCTTGGCGGAGGTTAGGACAGGCATTAAACAAGAAGAATTTGGCGAGAAATTTTATTTGAAAGAAGACCCCCGAAGTGGTCCGCCAAACCGAATCAACTCGTCCGAATGCCATACTGTTAATCGCGAATCCTCGACCCGGCGCGAGGTGCCTGAAATCCACAAAGAACAAAGAGAAAAAGACGCGGCGGAGGCCTCATTTCGCGCGGAAGGTTTCTCCGATGAAGAGGAGGAGGAAAAGAATTGTTCTTTATTCTCTTCTGTGAAGAGTATTACCATCCCGATCGTCCTCGGTGGCTGTGTTCAGCTGATTAACTCCGAGAGCAAGGATAAAAGCCACCGCTGGACGGTCTACCTTCGCGGCCTCTACAACTGCTACCCTCTTCCTTCTTCTTACGGGATAAAAGCCGAAGATGACCCTTCGCTGCTTTCCAACACGGCTGGAGGGGCTGAACAGGACACCAAAGGTTCTTTTCTTTCGCTTTTGAAAGGGGATTATCTTTCGTATTTTATCCACCACGTTACTTTTATTCTTGACAGCAGCTTTTCGCCCTGCGTGCGGACTGTCTATCAGGCGCCTTTCGAGATCACGGAGGAAGGCTGGGGGGAGTTCGTCGTCTCCGTCCACGTCCACCTCCGCTACCCTGCTGAGCATTACGCGGACTATCATTATCATTCTAATCGCAATCATCATCATCATAATAAGAATCATAATAATATTCATTCCTATCACCACAATAGTATGGTCAGCAGGATTACGCAGCGAATGCGGCGTCATATTCGAACTTTTCTCTGCGGGAGTGGAGGGCAGGCGGTTCTTTTGCCCTCCACAGGACCTGGACGAGGGGCCTCTGCCCTGGACCCCATCACCAGCCTTCAGGTGGTGAGCAATGGTAGCTCTAATAGTAATAATAATAGCAGCGGGAATACCAATACGAATAGAGGAGGCCAACCTCAGACCTACACAAATACCGACCACGCCCATCTTGTGGATAGCTTGCTCGATATTAATTTTAGCAGCGCGGCGAGGTCGCTCTACTACCGCGGTCCATGTCTTCCCCCACATCTTGTGCCTCTCTCTTTTTCCTCTTCCTTCTTCCTCGTCTTCTTCGTCTTTGTCGTCTTCTAACAGAAGCGGTGATGATGAAGAAGAGGAGGAAGAAGAAGAGGAAAGGGGAAATAGTAAACATGGAGAGGAGGGACGTGCTTTGGATCGCTCGCTGAACAAAAAGCGAGCTCGTTCGCCATCCACACCCTCTCGGTCGAGCTTGAAAGGCGTGAAGACAAAAGGATCTCGTCAATCTCAGCGAACGAGCGGGACGGCTCGGGGGGAAATCAATAAAGAACTTCCTGTTTCTTCTCCTTTTTCCTCATCTTCTTCGCCTGCGGTGAATTCATCGAGGGATTTCCCCGGCACCGGCGCCTCTGAGGAGTCTTCCCACGCCGTACTCGGCGGGGAAGCAATAAAAACAACCCCCGCTCATGCTCTTCGTTGGCGGATCTCTTTCCTTCCACAACCTCGGAAGGGACTTCCAATAATAATAATAATAATAATAATAAAACGCAACAATGATAACAATAGTAATAATAATAATAATAGTAACAGCAATTCTTCCTTTCGTCCTCCGAAATGTGCTGACGGGGGTGACCACATTCCAAAGCCTCCAATGCTTCCCAAAACAAGGCTTAACGGGGTCCTCACTACAACTGGGGGAAATACTTCTAATAGTAATAATAATGGGAGTAGTAGGCAGGTTATCGCCGCCGTTCGTGTAGGACATCGACCCAATGTGGTCGCGCTTAGCCATCTTTTGCGGTTTTCTCATCGCCAGCGGACTTCGTTGGCGATTCCCCCGCTCGCGGGGGCGGATCCTCGACGGGCGGCGCTGCCCGAACACGTCGGCTACGTCCTCGTCCCAGAGCCTGTGGTGACGGAAAGCTATGATGAAATTGTCATTCCCCTTTTTCACGACGATAATGACGGAGAAAATAATAATTTAAATGATAATCGACATCGCCCTAAAGGACGCCGGCACTCGGAGAGGCGGAAGAAAGCAGCCGCGAAAGGTGCTGGTGGAGAGGTAGGGGGCGATGCCAAGGGAGGCGAGCCCCTCTCCCCAGGCTCTCCTTTAGGCTTTTCCGTCAAGCAAGAGGAGGAGGCATCCTTTGAGGAAAAGGAAGACCCTGGACTGTTAAAAAGGCAATTACCAGAACAACGTTCTTCCAATAATGTTAATGAAGGCGTAAATCGGCGTCTTTTACATGCGGCGGCGGCAGTGGAGCGGGGGATTCGGCTGACGTTATGGGCGCTTAGTGCGGACGAGTCTACCGCGCAGGCGTTGAATGCCTTTCACCTCGGAATTATCAACCCACGCGGAAATTACGTCCTTGCCCCTTCCCCTAAGGAAAAAGAAGCCATAGAGAAGGAACGACATCCTTTTAGTGGCGCCGTCAGCTGCTGGCCCCAGCTTTTATCCCATGGCAATGTTCTCGAGAAGGATCGCTTGTGGGGGGAGGCGTATTTAAGCAGCATCGCGGAGGTGGCGGCGCGAGAAGGGTGGCTACGCCGCGCTTTACAACGTCAGCGTCGGGCGTGGTTTACTTCTTCGCCTTTCCCAGCAGAGGCCGCCGTGCGGAGGTTCGATTTCCCTCCTTTGTCATTCCCATATGCCCCTTCAAGCGGGGTAACGTGGAGACTGACCTCTTTTGAGTACGATCTTATGAGCGCTATTTTACTAGGACGATCCTCCCCCTCCACCAGCGGTGCGGAGGTGGGGGAGGCGTTGGTAAAGTTATTACTCTCCCGCGCAGGACATGTTGGGGCCTGCGTGCTTGCTCGTTTGGCCCTCGCCGCGAGGTCTAAGGCGCGGTCTTCTGGGCCGGAGCCTGAACCCCCTTCCTCTTGTGCGAGCCTTTGTGAGGATCATCCGTTGTCGTCCTCCGACACCGCCTTATTCTCAGGTGCGGGGATTTATTCCCTTTTTTCCTTCCCAGAAGGAGGAGGAGGAGGAGGAAAACCCAGCAGAGGAGCCGTAGTAGGAGGAGCTTCGCACGCGAAATCCTCCACAAGCGGGGCGAGGGCGTTTGCCGCTTTACACCCAGGCACCGTTTCCTCTTCTTTGTCAGGTTTTTTTGCTGACGGACGAAACGCCCTACAATTCGGCGAGACCGCGGATATTCAAAAGCTTCTTCAGATGAAAGAAGGGCTGATAGAGAAAATCCACGCAATGCGAATGGAGATCGCAAGACGACAGGCTTTAATCACGCTACAGCAAATGTAAAGGAACACACAAAAAAGGAGGGGGGAATCAGCTTTTTTTTTTGGTGTTCTCTTTTTTAAAAACGGTATAATAGCAATGAAGGTAAAAATTTTACAAAATAGACAAAAGCCTTTTTCCCGATTCCACGCACTGCATCATCTTCGCTATCAAGACCTCTTTTTTTCTTTTCATTCCTCTGTAAAAAAAAAAAAGACACAATTACCCAACTTCCTGTATTAATTTCTTTTTTGATGTGTTCATCAATATCGTTAATGCTATGATGATGATTATTATTATTATGATTATTCTTCTCTATTCCTATTGACATTTATGGTTTTTTTACTATTCTTATTATTATTATTATTATTATTATTATGGCGTATTTTTCTTAATTTAGGTCTATATTGATACATTTATTTATTTATTTATTTATCGTTACTCAATTGTATACATTCGATCTCTATCTAATTATATGTGTTAATCAACAGCAACACAAAAAAAAAAAAACGACGAAAAAGATAGTGATCCTAATACGAGTACGAATTCTACCAAAAGGGTGATTCCGTTTGTTGACATGGAGAGGAAAAAGACGTCCGCGGAGGGCGATGCGGCCCCTGTGCGGGATCTCCCCTCGTTCAGCCAAATCATGGCCGCGCGTAAGGCCATTGACAGCTACATCTACGAGACCCCCCTTATCGCGAGCGTCAGCCTGAGCAAGCAAACGGGGCATCACCGAATCCTCCTCAAGTGCGAGAACCTCCAGCGCACGGGGAGCTACCACTACCGCGGGTTCCTCTACAAGGTCCTCCGCACCAAGGAGAAGGACCTGCTGGTGAACAACTTCATCACGTACGCGGTGGCGAACGGGGGGCCCGCGCTGGCGTGCGCCGCGGAGGACTTCCAGAGCACCGCCCGCGTGGTGACCCCGGCGGGCACGCACCCGCTCGTCCGGGGCAGCATCCGGCACTACGGCGGGGAGGTCTTCTACTGCACCCCAACGCAGCCCTCGCGGGATCGAAAGCTGCGCGAGCTGCACGCGCGCTTCAACCGGAGCGAGGGGAATGTGCGCAACCGGGCCGTCGTGGTGGACCCGTACAACGACGACGACGTCATCGCGGGGTTCGGCACGATCGGGGTCGAGCTGATGCTCCAGACGGACTGCGCGGTGGACTGCGTCGTGGCGCCGGTCGGGGGCGGGGCGCTGGTGAACGCGATCGCGCTCGCCGTGCGGGGCATGAAGCCGAACGTCGCCGTCTTCGGCGCCGTCCCCGACGAGCGCGGGGATGAGCCCGGGTGGGGCCTGCGCTACGGCGGGCTCCCGAGCGACCTGCGGGCAGGGGAAACGACGACGACAACAACAACAACGACACCAACAACAACGACAACAACGACAACAACAACAACGCGGCGGCGCGCGAGGGGCGGGCCGAGGGCGCGGGCGCGCCCGGCGACACCGCCGCGCTCGTCGGGGAGGGCAGCCCCGCGGAGGGGCAGCTGACCCCACGCCATCACGCCCACCTCGGGCGCCTGGTCAACGGCATCCTTCGCGTGACGGAGCAGGACATTCGCTACGCCTTTCGCTACGTCTACGAGCGGTGTAAGCTGGTGATCGATCTCAAGGCCGCCACGGCCGTCGCGGCGGTGCTGGCGAAACCGCGCGAGCTGCGCCACTATCAATACATCGCGGTGGTGTTATCCGGCGGGAATGTCGATCTCATGCGCGTCCCACGAATCGTTAGCGCGGCGCTGTGAGGAACCTCCCCCTCACACGTGTAGGAGAGGGCACGAAAGATGCAAAGAAGGAAAGAAAGGCTAACCCAAAAACGAAAAGACGCAAGGCTTATATATTTATAGATATATATACATTTCTATATATATTTATGTAAATACAAACCTTTATTACAAAGATGATTTTTCTTTTTTGTTCTTCTCAATCAGAGTCGCACGCAAGGGCGTCGTATTTTGTGTGTGTGTGTGTGTGTGTGTGTGTTTGTGTGTTTGCTTTGGGATCTTCTTTGTTTTTCATTTTCTAAAAAATAAAATAATAACTTTATTGAAACGAAAGAGCGATGACATTTCGAATCAAACAAAAAACAAGTAAACAATATATATATATACATATATTCATATCTGTGAGTATAGAGTATTTATTTTCAAATGTATCGAATTTTTTTTTCTAAAAAAAGGAAATGAATGAAAAAGTGTTGTTTGGTGTAAAATTAAGATAGGAGACACACTCGATCAGGGGTTCGATTTTTTTATTTTTTTTTTTTGCTTGTTACAGGGTTTACTTTTTTTTTTTTTTTGTTATCTCTAGACAAAAGGAAAGCCAAACTGTGGTATTTTGTCTTTTGGGTTTGTTGTTGAGTAAAACCTTTCTCAGTCTTGCTCTGAATTTTTACTAAATATAAGCTATATCGCTTTAAGGAGCGTTTATGCGTTTTTTTTTTTGTTTCTAATTTTGTTCTTGAGCGACCGCTCTGAGAGGTAGTTAACCAGATGGTTCCTATTTGACATTAATTTTAACGAAAGGAAAATAAAAAAGAGAAGTGAAATGGCTAGCGACAAATCTTATGATTATCGTATTATGATATGGCAATGGAAAATCAACAACAGTGAGTGTCAATCTATGCTTCCATTGCATTCCTTCGGTTTCCTTTTTTTTCCCATCCTTGCGTTAGTAGACCAAACCTCTTTCCCAGCTTTTTAAAAAATATTTATCTGTATGCGTGAGGGGGAGGGAAGTACTTCTCGAAAAAAAAAAAAAAAAAGGTTAGTCAATCTTTCCGGTATCTATAAATAAATCCGTCCTGATACCTTCCTTTTTTTTTTTCTCATTACTGCAGTGGCAGATTTCGTATTAACCTCTATCTAACGGATGGTCTTTTTTTTGACATGTTCTTTGCCTTAAATTAACGTTTGTTGCGATTGGGATACCTATCTTCTGACTTTCGTGTCCGTCTTGCATGGTTTTGGCTTTTTAACAGGTATTTAACCTAATCATTTTTCAAATTGAATCCTTCCCTAAGTCTATTTTACCTCGTTTAGATTTCATCCCATTTAATTCACATCGACATGTCTTCCAAAAAAAAAATAGAAAAATGGTATCCCCGATGTTTATCTTATTTTCTATAAAAAAAAATTTTGCCCCCTACCTTTAGCTAATAATTTCCTCCTTGTGTGTGTGCGTGGGAGGAAGGTAAAGCTCTCGATAGATTCGTTCCTTATCGAACTATAGAAATTTTTTTTTCCCACCATATTAAAAGAAAAAATAGAGACATGTCTTTGACAGCCAAGAATCCATTTCCAGCTCGCCTTAATGTACTTACGTCAAATCGAATGCATTCTACGCACACTGCCGTTCTGGACGAGCTGCCAGGCTTTTCCAAGTTATCCTCTACGCGTTATTCTGGCTCAACGCCGGATGTGGTGGATTTAACGCATTCCCCAAGGTCAGATTCTTCCTCTTATTCTTTCACCCCATCCTTCCTGTCGTCGTCGGCGCCTCCTTCGTCAGAGGATCGAAGTAGCAGTCATAATAGTACACAGCAAGCTCATACTCGCATGCAGCAAAGGGAATCTTATCAAAAGAATACTCCGAATGATGAAACTAGTTTGACCCTCGGGAAACATTCCCCCAATGCTCATCGAGATAGAAATTTCAATGCACCGCCAAAACCAATCCCTAAAGGAGCTGGCGACTATTCGTCTTCATTCACGACGTCCTCCTCTTCAGAGGACCGAAGTAGTATGAATAATATCACCCAAAGGGTTTATCGCGATCAAAAAGAAAAGGAATCGTATCATCAAAGGAATATTTCGAATGATAAAAAACATAATACTGACGCCGTCAAGCAATCCCAGCAAGAAAATGGCATTAACAGTTTCCAAGCATCTCCACAAGCCGCTGGAAAGGCCCTGCTTTCTCCTCCTGTGAACATACGAGGGCCTCCTTCCAATAGCTTAGGCCATAGAGTGGAGGCGGAGGAGGAGAACAAACCGCGCCCCTCTGGGACAATTCTCCAGAAGCAAAGTAAAGGAGAGGGCCCTATTTTGGATATGATGATGATGAAAAGGTTGAAACTTCATCCAGTCGAACAAAAAGGGCGTTATGGGGTTGATTCGACAACAACCGAAAAACATCCGACCTTTGGGGAGTACGAAGTACGCCAACTCGAGAGCCCCTTTGCCGTGGTTCCCCTTTCATCTCCTTCAAATAGCCTTCCTCATAGGACTAACAGCTGTATTCCTGCTCATCATAACCATCATATGACTCCTAATGACACGGCAGAAGCCATTGAGGAATCGAAAAGAAGTGGAAAGATATCCTCTAGGAAGGAAGTAAAACTTTACAAGGATCCTTGCAACCCTTCGCGGAGGTTTCTTTCTCGGGAAGACAAAGATAAGCCTTCTCGTGATTTCCAAGCGCAAGAAATCTCCTCTCATCGTGAAATGTCTGCCAACAGAACACAAAAGAAAGCTTGGGAGGACAAAAAAGATGAACATTACGGAACTCCCTTCTCCAAGTGCTCGTTCTGCGAGTTTTCTTCGCAGTCGGGCTCTTGTTGTTGTTGTTGTTCTTGTTCTTGTTGTAGTAGTAATATTTGCTCTTGTTGTGGATCCTCCTTCTCCTGTTCAAGTAGGAGCTGCGCATCTTGCGGGTATTCAGACGTAGGAAGTGTCGAGACCCTGCCTTCGTCCTCGAATTCCTTGCATTCTTCCACTTCCTCGTCCAAAATAAATACTCGTGGGAGAATGAAAAAAACACTTCTGCCGGATCTGAAAGATCTTCCAGCGGTTCCGAGGCTTCTGACGCTGCCTTCACCTCGTCCAGTGCCGATAAAACTGGACGATGCCTTATTGGACCATTGTGAGAGCTGTTTAAAGGAGGAAAATGCGAAGGACATGCCATTTAAACCCCCTACAAAGGATAAATGTCTGCAGGTGAGCATAGACGACGATGAAATTCCAACAACAGTGGAAAAGACAAAGAAAATGGACGAAATTCCAGAGCATGTGATACAAAAGATTCTTCTGGATAAAAGCAGCAGTACCCTTTCTGAGAATTTACAGCGTTTAAACAGCCATGGTGTGGCCTGGCTTGAGCAGCGCGAGGGATATTTCGCCGAAGCCTTAACAAACCTTCAACAATTGCTATCGTTAGAATCGGTAAAATATCTCCTCGCGCAGTCCACTATTCCAGAAAAGAAAGAGCTATCCAGTGAGGAGGAAAAAGAGGCGATCGAGCCAGTTCCTCTTCCTCTTTTGTACGCTATGGAAAGTGTCCCTCCTAAAGCTGTTTATGTCGATCGGGCATCTTCTCCTGTTATGGAAATTAATCCATCTTTAAACACTTCCAAAGCCATTCAAACCATCTTATCCGCGGCCGAAGAAGAGGCTCGTGTGGGGGAATTACTTTCCCAGGCTAATCAGATAGCCGAAAATACCTTTTCGACGGCTTTGTGCACGTTGATGGTTAACGAGGCCCATCAACGGACGTTTTTGGCCGAAATGGAGGCTAATTTCCGCCATGAAGGGCTTTACGCACGTCATACCGAGGTTCTTCGGTTGAATAGTTTCGCAAACGAGCAAATAAAGGTCGCCCAAAATAACTTTTCCACGCAGCTTCTTTCCCAGCAATGGCGGCATTTTGTCCAACTGCAGGCCCTGGAGGCCGAACGTCCACAACGACTGCTGCTGGAAGCCGAAGAGGCCTCTGCTAAAAGGGAAATAATTAGCGAATGGGATCGAATTATTTTGGCACATGAACGCGCAGAAGGCGCTCGCAAGCTGCAACAAGCCGCTCGACGGCAGCTCGAGCTCGAGGAGGAGTCTTCTCGACTGCGATCGTGCCAAACCGACGCCCTCCAAAGAGAAAAGGAACTTCGTCTGCAGCTACTTCATGTTTTACGCCTCCCGACAGCGACGATAATTGCCCCTACGAAGAAATTTTCTAAAGTACTCGACGGGGATAATCATAATTTTCATAGCGCTGAATCCTACCATCGACCAGAGAAGGAAAGTTACCATGTTGCGGGACCGGAGGAGCAGGATTTACCTGTACATCTTCGCTTCGCACGTGCCCATCAGGAGGCTATTCGGTCCGTGAGAGCTCAACAGCGATGCGTTTAAAGGATGATTAATTGGGATGAAAAAATAAATAAATTAATACGAAAATGATTTTGTTTTTTTTTGATTATTTTTATTATTTTAATAGAAGCTTTAATACCTATCTTTTTTTTTTTTTCGCTAGCGTGTCATTCTGTAGATCTTCTACAGAAATTAACTGTTTTTGATTTTCTATCACACATATATATATATATATATATTTATTTATTTATTTATTTATTTCTTTTAGCTCTTATATGTTTTATAATTATCATTGTACCTGCATAGACGTCACCTTTACGAAAGAAAAAATGTTTATAGAAGTTATCATAGATCATCTTTTTTTATTCATTTTATTAATATATATTTTATATCGCTATTTATTTGTTTATCGTTGACTACTCTCATCACGGAAACAAAATAAAGTGCCGATTTTCAAGGGTTTATAGGAGGATGTTTTTTTACTTCCTAGTTTTCGGAGAAGCCTAATAGTATGTTCAAAATATGTTTATTTTAAGACGTGAATAAAAAAAAATCAGCCCTTTTATTTTCTTGATACTATATTTTTTTCCCCCAATTTTCCAGGCGGAAGCCTTTACAATAGAGAAGAAAAAACGCGTTTAAACATATAACCGATTAATATTATTATTGTTATTATTATTATTATTGATAGTAAAAGGGCTATTATAGATCAACAACTTCCACAAAAAGAAGATAGATTAGATTTATTAGTGATACTATTGTTATTACTATTTTTATATACAAACAGGTATTTTAGAACCGTGAACTCTGCACAAAAAAACCAACAAAGAAAAAAAAAGCACCCTACGATTTGTCATGTTATCAAATGATGAAAAGCTCCGTGATGCGAAGCGACTGCTCAAGCAGGGCCTTCGCACGGCAGGAGAGGGTTCGACTAAAAATCAGCCACTTACCTCCGCTAAACCCACCTCGACGGCGGAACCTACTCATCCTAATCAAACTTCTAGAGAATCTCCGTTAATGCAGTCGAACAGTGGTCCTCTTTCTGGGGTTAATAATAAGGGAAATAACCTCGAATTCATTGATAACGTTTCGGAAATTCATCCAGCGACTAATCGGACGTCCATTCGAACGTCGTCGAACATCAGCATCGATGCGGGCTTGCGGACAAACTCGGCTAAACGACCAGCTACGCCTCCTTCGGGGGGCCAATGAGGCCATAAGACGGGAAAATAAAGCGAAAAGAATAAAGGAAGAGAGTCCCTCCCCTAATAGAGTAAACACAGCGTTAAACACGCCTTTATTTAATCGATTTTCAAGCCCTTTTAGACGCTCAAATCCTGGAAGTTTGCTCGGCTACCCTCCTCTTCCTACCGTAGTCCCCTCTCTTCCCTCTTGGGCCTTTAGTGATGCAATAAATAATAGACCTATTCATCAGTCCGTCCCAACAAAGCATTTAGGTGATTCTAACCATCCAAAAGAAAGAATTTACCAGAATGAGGAGGAGTATAATCAGGCTATTCAAAAGACGCGAGCTCTTCTTTACGCATTCCAAGAAAGCATGGGGGTGGGAAAGCCGTCGGATAAATTTTCTTATACCAAGGGAAATGCGGGGCTTTCTTTCCTCTCTTACGGGCGTGGGATTGGGAAGGGAAACGCGGAGAATGGCACCTCGTCTAGGTCAGACGAATATGATAAAATTTTTACTTTAAATCTTACCAAAGAGAAAGGTGCTCATTCCGCTTACATTAGCAGTATTGTGAAGTCGGAGTATCTTTCCGATACTCTTGACCGAGCGCGAGCGATTTACACTGCCATGATGAAAGGCCTTATGACCCCTGCTGATATTTTAAAATGTTGTCCTCCTAAAGTAGAAAAAATACGTGAAAAAGACCCGAACGAACGATCGGGAAGAAAAACGACGCGTTCCTCGCTGACGATTACGCGATCCACGACCTCGCTTTGCTCCGAAGGGAGCCGTACGAGCACCTCGCGAAAGTCACGCCGTAATAAAATGCGAAAATGGAAGATAAAAAGACGGGCCTCATCGAGAACGCTGCCGTACAGCGAGAAAATTCGAGGATGGCAGCTGAGCCCGCGCGTTGGGCAATTGGAGCATTCAGCGCGGCTTACAGATAAACAACAACACCAACAACAACACCCGGAAAGGCATCGTCTCAGGCCTAATAAGAATCCTTCTCATTATTATCCTCCCTCTTTGCGCCCCCACACCGCGGATTCCATTCCTTTTGATATGCAAGAGGCGGAAAAGGAGGAAGGAGAGGGAGGATTATCGCAAAGAAAAAATAGCCAACTAAAAAGGCGCTCGAGAATGGCTGCAAAAGATCAAATACCCGTCCAATCGCGATCTTTTGGGGGAGTTCGACGGTCCTTCTCGGGAGGTTTTGATTCAAGTCGAAAAGCCCACACGATTCGACGATGTCCGCGGTCTTCTTCGCCCTCTCCAAATCTAAACAACCGCTTGCCTTCCTCTGAAGAACCTTCACGGCCTTTTCCACAATCTCTCAGAATATCGAACGGCATTCATGCCTTCGAAGGAGAAGAGGCCATAAAAAGAGACAATAAACTGGAAATGGGTGAAAAACAGACCAGGCGTGCGTTGGAGCTCTTAAAGACCATTCGCGCTCTACGACGGCAGACGGAGGACCTCACCGTGTACCTTTTAGAGGTCTGCGGAGAGTGGAATTGCTGGAAAGGGAGGCTCCCATTGATAATAATAACCATAATAGTAATTCGATCTCTATTACGCAGCATAACCCTTTCTATCTAAGCCCTACACAAGAACGACTCCTGAGGAAGAAGACGTCGCTTTTTCGAGATTTATTCCTGCCTTCCTCGTCTACGGAGGCTGTTACGAGTTTTGAGGACGATGGTGCAGGGGATCAGGTGCGAACGCGAGGGATTTTGGCCAAATTGCTCAGTTGGGGTGTGCAGAAAAGGCTTGATGACGGCGGTTTAACCTCCTTCACAGAGAGCCCGATCACCACGCAGCTTTATGAGCAATTCGTAAAGCTTTATACAAAGCCCTGGACTCGCCGAATCCCACCACCGCCGCCGTTGTCGACGCAAATTGAGCTTTATCAGCTTTTTCAGCGGAGATTTCCCGAGTTTAGAGCGGAATGGTTAGAGGAAAACCGACAACTTGAACGTCAGCGAGGAGAATCCATGGAAGGTCATTCGATGGAACTCTCGGCTAAAGGGGCAAGCAAGCCTGATGTCGACCTCATGGCCCTTTCGAATCGTTTATCTCGCCTGAAAGAGGCACAGGGGCTTTCAAAGACGAAAGCTCAGCCAAACGCTCAGCTCTGCTTACCTTGGAAGCTTTCTAAAAAACTGAAAAGGAAAAAATATGGAAAAGACCAGCCCTCTCAGTCTTTTGAGGGTGAATTTGTATCCATCGGAAGTGGCTTTAACACTAGCAAAAGGAAGTCCCTCGATGAGGATATGCTTGAGGGTGAAGGCGTGCGTCGTGCGAGCTCCTTTGGGGCGTCTTCTTCCTCCTCTTTAGCGGAAAAAGCGAACGATCAAACGGAAGAGAAAGCGAATCTTCGACCGCACTCGAACCCCTCCTCCCCAAACAGCAAAGGGGAGAGGGTAGAGGGGGATCCTTCAGCCCCCTCGCGTCCCAGCGTTAATGGGGTTAAGGCTAGGCCCTTTCAGACGGCTAAGGAGAACCCCCCGTCCGGGGGTGAAGATAATCCTAACTATAAACAAGGAGCTACGCCTCCTCCCATTTCTCCGTTACTTTCCTCTTTCTCTTACACTGCTTCGGACGTGGATATTTCCTCCGTAGGGGAACTTCCCAAGGAGAAGGAAAGACAGCTCGAAGGAGGAGAACATACGCCAAACGCCGCGAAGGAAAGCATCCCAGAGGATAAAAAAGGTGAGAAAGAAAAATTCACTGCTCTTCCGCCTCCTCTTACTTCGAATGTGAGCGGTGAAAAAGTTTTGCCTTCAGGAGATCAAATCGGTAAAAATTTGGGAAAACAACGCGTTGAACCCCTTGTTGTTCATGCGCAACGTCGGGATCACCTAGTTGGAGAGGAAATAGAGAATCCTAGAGTCTTAAAAGGCGGAAAAGCTAAAAAGAAATCCTTTTTTTCAAGAATCTTCATGTGTACTTGAAAACAAAAAAAAACACTCATTCAACACTTCTATTTGAGTGAGCACCGCAGTTATGCTTTTAGATTGGTTTCTGGATCTTTTTGGATGTATCTTGATTTTTTTTTATAGCATCCTATCTTTATAGTGATAAGTCAATTTACCGAAAGGGATGGTGATTGCTTGCACTCGTCTCATTTTCACATAGTGTCTTTTAGTGCTCATTTACTTCTTTTTTTAAAAAAAGAATATTGCTTCGGTTTATTTGCTTTTTTTTCTTTCTGCTCATGATTATTATTATTTAGCATCTTACTACTTTTCATTTTTTTTTTTGACGGAGGGCTTGTATTTCGTCAAAACTTTGACTGATAGTCTTTTTTAGGGTGGCGGGCATGCGCGCGATGCCTTCTTTCGGTCATATCTGTGTGTACTTCGTACCTCTTTTTTTCATCATTTAAAGATGGGCGTCTATTTTTATTACGATTATTCTTTCTTTCTCTCCCCCTTGTTAATTAAAAAAACAACAAATATCTCTCTCCAATGAAGCCTGACATGTGATTTCTATCCTTTTCACTTGAACGCAAATCCTGCTTTAATATATTCCCCCCTTCTTACCGGAAGACCCTTTCCGCTGTCATGCTCCTTTTGCTGTGTTTTTCTTGGCTCACTTTATCTGTGTCAATTTTTTCCTATTTCTTTTTATTTTCGTATATATATATATATATATATATATATAGATGTGACTATTAACTAAAAGGACGCTCATCCACAAGAGTTAGCTTACGTGCCCCTTCCCCTTCCCCTTCCCCTTCCCCCCCCTTTTTTCCCTCTTCTCTTCTCTTCTCTCCTGTCTTTTCTTTTTTTTTTCTTTTTATGGGGGCTTCTGTGAAGGAGGTGGGCTACAACGCTGCAGAGGAGCAGGCGCCGGAGGAGCTAACGCCGCTGTTGAGCACCATGCCGAGTTCCATTTTCGTGCGGAAGCCCGACGAGGGCGGCCTGGGCTCCCCGACGCTCCTTCAGCAGTCGACGTCGATCAGCCAGGGCTCGTTATCGCTGTCCCTACGACGACAACGCGCCCCACGCGCCGTCGTCCACCTTCCCGCCGACCTCGACGACCCCACGTGTGGGATCCGCGGCGCTGCGCACGACGCGAAGGAAACGATCCCCAATCCCTCCTCCGGATTCTCCGGATTCTTCCCCTCCTCCGGATCCTTCCTCCTCCCGGATCCTCCTGCTAATCCGGACGACCCTGCTCCTCATCATCATCGTGCGGTGCCGGTTCGACGGCATTGGGAGAGCAGCGTCGGGCGGCGGTTCACCAGGGCGCTGGCGGCGGTGGCGTCGTCGTCGTCGCTCGTCAGCCCGCTGTCGAGCTCCTTCGAGCGCAGCCCGTCGTGGACGATGACGACGACGACGACGACGACGACGACAGCAGCGGCGGGGGCGGGGCCCGCGCGGCGCGTCCGCCCCCGACGGCGGCGGCCCGGCGAGCCCTCGGCGGCGGCCCGACGACGACGACGACGACGACGACGACGGCGCCAACGCGGAGCTGCCTGCTGCCGCTTTCGCAGCTTTTTCGCGACGCCGTCGGCGACGGGCGGGGCCGCTGCCGGGGGGCTCGCCGTCCTCCCCGCCGTCGCCCCCTCGCGAGCTCGCGCGGAAGTACCAGTTGGATGTCGCCCCCCTCGGCGACGAGTTCGACGCGATCCGACGCCGGGCCGCGGCGTTCGTCCGCGGGCGACGGCCGACCGTCCCGGACGCCCTCGCGAGCGACGACGGCGAGCAAACCAACCCCACGACGACGACGACGACGACGACGAACAAATGCCCAACAAAACGAGGAAAAACGCGGCGATGGCGATGGGACGGCACGACGCCGCGTCCGCCCCGCGCTCCCCGCTCAGCCGCGCGAGCGAAAGGCGAACCGCGGCAAGGCAAAGCTCCGCGAAGGCGGAAGGCCCCCGCGAAGGCCCCGAACCCGGCGGAGAACAAATACCTCACAGGGGATAGCTTTCCCAGCACGCCCCAGGGCGGGAGGGCGAAACCGCGCGGCGGTTTAGTCCCTCGGCGGGGAGAGTAAGCGCGTCCCCATCATTTGCCCCGTCTGAGTGGGACGCTGCGGGACCCCACGCCCACGCCTACGGCCATGGCCAGCACGGAGCACGAGAAAGCCGCGGAATCGCCCTTGAACACTCAGAAATTAAGAAAGAGGGTGGACGCCGCGCAGAGGAGGTGGGTTTCCCTCAGAAAGCACAGCGGCCGAAACCCGATTAGCCTGGATCCAGTCAAAAAGGAGCTCTCGAAAAAAAGGCGGTCCAAAATGCTTTTAAACATGCAAAATCCTACCACCTTCCATGACCCTACTCCTCGAACAAGCCGCCATACGATTCCTCCGCTCAACGTCGAGGACTTATCCAGGAGTTTGGAAAAAGGCGAATGCCTGTCAGACTCCGTAGAGATGTCGGGGGAGAATAGCATATTACCTACTTTTTCGGCCTACAATAAAGCGATTATCAGTTTCCTTGGCTGTGAAGAAAGGCTTAGTTCACCACTATGCAAACTGCACAGCATGAAGGCGACGGAAAAGACCTCCTCGGAGGTCTTTCCTTTCCGCAAAGACGCTTTTGTCCTACCTCTAGCCCCCACCCCACTTGCGGTGGTTTCCTCTTCCTTCGCGAACGTCAGGCAGGACGCCGCTTGCGTGGATTGGCCCAATACGCTTTCCGAGATGCTTAACAGCCATCACGAGGGGGATTTTTTGCGGATTATAAACGGCCGCCTGCGGGGGGCCCTCATCCGTGGGGGGGATTGGATCTCCCCCCCGCACTCCTCGCACGGGCGGGCGGGCCCGAAAGGGGAGGGAAAAAAGCAGCACTCCGGGAAAGACCAAACAGGAGGGGAGTCCGCACGCGAGGAGCCCTCTGCCGCGGTTAAATGAAAAACAACCTCCGTTAAAATGCCCCCAAGCAGCAGCAGCAACAGGAGGGGGAGGGAAAGCGCCATCGGCTGCACCTCTTTCCTTGTCTACGTCGTTGGCGTCGGCTTTTTTGTCAACGCCCGGGGGAATATTCCTCAGCCGCGAAAACACCCTTCGAATGGCCTTTTCGAGAACCCTCTGTGGAACCGCGCGCCGGCCCAAGCAGGGGGCGAAATTGGTCAGCGCAGAGAATCTTAGCAAGATCGGCGATGGGGCCGGAAAGCCTCTTGGCAGGTCTCTCTTGAAGTCTTTTTCGGCCAAATTATCACCCCTTCACGGCACGAAAAACCCCACTCTTCGCCAATCCCAGCCGTCTTGCGGGGACTTTAGACAACAATCCAGTCAGACCTCGCTGCTTGGCCTTACTCGCGCAAAAAGGAGAGAGTGCCAGTATTATAAAACGTATGATAGCACCACTGTTCGAACAAGAGGGGGGCCACTCATAAACGTCCTAGCAAAAACACCGTGGAGTTGATGCCGTTAAAGCCTGGAATGGCGGACTGCGCGACTTTGCTCCTTCGCGCCTGTGTGCTCAACACCCGCTGCCATGAATTGGAGGTGAAGTCGAATTACGCGAAAGAAGTAAACACCAAATGCGCGGCGATTTATCAAAAACGACTTCCCTTGAGGAGAAAATTATCTTCTGCGTTCTTGGAAAGTAACTCGCAGACGTCGAATCCGCGGGATTGGGAACAAAAATACCCTCACCCGAAGGTAGATCGCTAAAAAAAAAAAAAAAAAAGAGCTGCGTTCACGGGATGATGACTATATGTTCTCACATCTAGAAGGTAGATCATAAGATGGGGGAAAAAAAAAAAGAAGGCGAAGGAAAAGAATATAAGGAACCAACCAGTACATGTGGAGAAGAAATATCAAATCAATCAATCAATCAATCAATCTATATATATATATATATATACCCCTTATGGACCCATTGGGACGCGTTTGCTCGAGAACAATTAGTGAAGTACGCCTTCTTGATTATTTCTCCAAACGCTTTCTTTATTATTATTATTATTATTATTATATATTATTATGACTATACTACTAATTTAGCTGTTCAGGGTGTTAATTCGCAGCAAATTTGAATAGTAGTGAGTTTGCCACTTTTTTTGCCGGATAGCAGGGTGAGGAGAAAAAAAAAATTATAGTTAAGAGGTCAAACTGTGAGAATTAAATTGCATAAGTTTTATTAAATTTCAACTAAAATAGCAAAACAAACTATCTTTCCTTATTTTCGATTATTATTTCTTATTTCATGACAGATTCTTTTTTTTTTCCCCCTTTATTGTTATTACTACGTTGGAATCATGTATCAAGCAACATTATGGATGTTTTCTTATTTTTTCTTTCCCTTGTGCTTTTTTCTTTTGCTTTTTTCTTATTGGTATTTTCTTATATCCCTAAAATATACTTTTTCAGAGATGTGTATATATCCCTTCATTTATATTATTTTTTACTGATTCGTGAAAGCAGAAGCTTTCGAGCCATTCGATTAAGCGAAAACCCTTCATATAAGTGTGGGTGTGTACCTTTGGTGATAATCATTTCCAATTCACCTATTTGTCCCTTATCCCTTTAGTTATTGTATTAGTTGTTCACCTACTTTTATGAATGTATTGGGGTTTTCTGTAGTTTCCCTTACGATGACAATTTGTAAAACAGTTTATCAGGAAGTCTTAAAGACGAAAAGTATTACGTTTTTACCCGGGATACTTATTTCTCTTTAAAGTTTCGGCTTATGGTTATTTGAGAGCGGGTTACTAAACAACAAAAATCGGGGAAAGACTCATGAAAATTTTTGGCGTCAAATACTCCCCCCAAAAAAAATAATTCCCGACAGTTCACGAAAACGGCACAACTTGATTCTCTACTTTTTGTTGTTTTTTGAACTCTTCTTTTTCTTTTGTTTGCTACTAAAAATGGCGGTATCAGGATTTTGAGCATTTTACACCATCATGCATGGCTTTATTCGTGCACATCGACCACGAAGCATACGATGGCGACTTTTCTTAGATCGTCCATTCCCCTTACTCGCGCATGAAAAAGGGCTAGGGATGCATCCCTCCGCACTGATCCATGCCTGCCAACGGGAAAGCACGAAAAGTGGCAATAATAATAATAATAATAATAATAATAATAATAATTGTATTTCAAGCCCCGTTGGGGCTGTGGATCGCCCACCATCTCGCTTTTCACGGCGAGGACGCCTTCCCGTTAAGCGGGTTGTGCTGCCCGAGATCGAAAAGCCTCGCCAGGGAGGGCGCAACGAGGAGGACGGAAAAGGGCAAGCTAATAAAAACACGGCCTTCGATGCGTTCGACCGCGGGACCGACTTCGCGACCGCCGCGGGGGATTTACCGCCCGCCCTCGCGAAGGAGGGGGAGGAGAAGAACCTCAAAAAAGGCCCCCGCCGCGCGCGCGTTAGGGAAGGAGGGCCCTCATCGCCGAGCACCACCGCGCAGGCGCCCGTTTCTCCGCGTTCTTCTGCTTTTTTCGCCAATCCCGCGCGAGGCCCCGGGGCCGGTCATGCGGTGCGATTTTTCCACCCCCCCCGCGGGAGCTAAAAGCCAGGCCTCCGTGATAAGCCATCTTATCTCCCTACGGCGAGCAAACGCTGTTAATCACAGCTTTTTTTCAAGCCGCAGTCGCGTTTTGATGGCGGCTCGGATGCTTTTACTGGGCGAACTTCCCCAATCCCTGCCCTCGGTGTTTGGCCTTACAAAGGCTTTATTATCCCCCCCGCAAAAGAAGGAGCTGAGGTCTGAAAATGGCCGAAAAGACCGCGGCGATTTCGATTCGACGAGGGAAACTTCGCAAAGGGGCTCGCGGGAGAGTTCCCTTCATTGGACTGTGGAGTTGGCGGAGGAGATCTTGCTTTCCTACGCGGCCCTTGAA
>JAHSUH010000841.1:0-10084 GCA_025388415.1 Cynanchum wilfordii | reverse complement strand
TTTATCAATGCTGAATCGACGACCTATGTAGAAGTAAGAAGAGTTTTTGGATTTGAAGAAAAATAAAAAAACAACACTTTGTTGACAATTACATATTTTTGTCAGAAGAGTCCTCTGAATATTTTGATTTGGCATTAGTTTATATATTTTTTTTTGGATATGAAAATATGAACAAACAAAGAAGAGAGCAAAGAAGAGAGGATAGGCTCATTACATTTATAAAAAGATATTCTAATTTTTCTTAAGTAATTGAGTAGGAGAGCCAAATGAGTCGAAAGATTCATGTTTGGTTCGGGGAAGGGATTATGGAAGCTTTGGAATAAATGGAAAGATAATCCACTTTCATTAAGCGATTTATTAGATAATCGAAAACAGAGAATCTTGAATACTATTCGAAACTCAGAAGAACTCCGTGGAGGCGCCATTGAACAGCTGGAAAAAGCCCGGGCTCGCTTACGGAAAGTGGAAATGGAAGCAGATCGGTTTCGAGTAAATGGATACTCTGAGATAGAGCGAGAAAAGTTGAATTTAATTAATTCAACTTCTAAGACTTTAGAACAATTAGAAAATTACAAAAATGAAACTATTCAATTTGAACAACAAAGGGCGATTAATCAAGTCCGACAGCGGGTTTTCAACAAGCCTTACGGGGAGCCTTAGGAACTCTGAATAGTTGTTTAAATAACGAGTTACATTTACGTATGATTAGTGCCAATATTGGCATGTTAGGATCAATGAAAAAAATAACTGATTAGTCTTTTTGTACTGTAGGCATTATTTTTTTCTCTTTTTTTTCAAATTTCAAAAAAAATTAAGAAATACTCATGGTAACCATTCGAGCTGACGAAATTAGTAATATTATTCGTGAACGGATTGAACAATATAATAGAGAAGTAAAGATTGTAAATACTGGTAGCGTACTTCAAGTAGGCGACGGCATTGCTCGTATTCATGGTCTTGATGAAGTAATGGCGGGAGAATTGGTCGAATTTGAAGAGGAACGGTAGGTATTGCTTTGAATTTAGAATCAAATAATGTTGGGGTTGTATTAATGGGTGATGGTTTGATGATACAAGAAGGAAGTTCGGTAAAAGCAACAGGAAGAATTGCTCAGATTCCAGTGAGTGACGCCTACTTAGGGCGTGTTATAAACGCCCTAGCTAAACCTATTGATGGTAGGGGCGAAATTTCAGCTTCTGAATCTCGATTAATTGAATCTCCTGCCCCGGGTATTATTTCGCGGCGTTCCGTATACGAGCCTCTTCAAACCGGACTTATTGCTATTGATTCGATGATTCCTATAGGGCGGGGCAGCCAATAACCAACTCAGAAGGTGACAAGCCATAAAAACTGCAGTTGCTACGGATACGGTTCAGAATCAACAAGGCCAAAATGGAATATAAGTTTATGGTTGTATAGGTCAAAAGCATCTCTGCATTCTTAGGTAGCAACTGCTTTACAGGAAAGGGGGCGATGGAATAGAATATTGTGGTAGCCCGAAATGGCGATTCCTCTGCTACATTACAAATATTCCTCGCTCCTTATATGGAGCAGCTCTGGTTGAATATTTTGCGTACTTAGAACAGACACATCATAATCATTTAAGATGATCCCTCAAAACAAGCAAAAGCTTATCGTCAGTCGTCTCTTTATTACGGAGACCGCCTGGGCGCAGTATCCAGGGGATGTTTTTATTTGCACAATTTACGTCTTATTTCGAAAAAGCCGCTCGAATCAATTCTGGTTAGGATTCAACGATTGCGTGAATTGCTTAAACAATCCCGAATCAGCTTCCCTCGCGGTGGAAGAACAGATAATGACTATTTATACCGGAACAAACGGTTATCTTGATTCATTAGAAATTGCACAAGTAAGGAAATTTCTTGTTGATTTACAGATTTACGTAAAAACTAACAAACCTCAGTTCGAAGAAATTATATCTTCTACTAAGATGTTTACCGAGGAAGCGGAAGCCACTTTTGAAAAAAAAGCTATTCAGGAACAAATGGACCGGTTTCTACTTCAGGAATAAGCATAAAAAGGATCACTTACTTTCTTTTATCTTAAATTTCTCTTAAAAGAAATTAAGGTCTCAAATTAACTCAAATCAAGTTACTCGAAAAAGTCTTTGGTGGTATCAAAATAAAAAAAAAAGATATATGGAAAAAATTTGCGTCCATAGGATTTGAACCTATACCAAAGGTTTAGAAGACTCTGTCCTATCCATTAGACAATGGACGCTTTCATTCGATTTTTTCGTATTTTTACTTTCCCCACCTCTTCGCTGAAAAAAAAAAGAATAGGGGTAGCGGGAATCGACCCTTCGTTAGCTTGAAGCAGGGTTATAGTCGACGTCGATTCAGCATTTTGAACGTCTCTAATTCAAAACCGAACATGAAACTTTGCCATTCGGCCCTTTATGGATATGGATGAAAATTACAAAAAAAAATTCACCCATAACATCTATGTCAACCCTTTGTCTGACTACTGATTGCTTTCTAGATGATCCTCTAGAAGAGAGTAATTCTAACAATCTTTCTAGTTACTTGCTGTTCTATTTTTTTATTTGAGGCGGTCCTGAGGAAAGGGATTTTGTTTCCACCGAGCTAAAAAACCAGGTCGATGCCTCTAGTAAACCAGAGTCATCATTTAATAGCTATTTTGATTCAATTTTTTTGATTTGTAAAGCCAAAATTGAAGATTTAGTTACGATTAGAAACCTACTTTCTATCTTCATCCATGGATCCCTTACTCATACTGATTCAATACTGATTCAATTGGAACTATTAATCCAATTCCAAAATTATGTTTCGTAATTTCATAATCCAATTTCTCACTTTCTAAGTGATCCTTGGATACAAATCACGAGAATGTATAGGTTTTCTCGAATCCGTGATTGAGAGGGTAAAGGAAATCCTTTTGTTTTTTAGCAACAAAGTTTTTGGTCGGAATACGAATCAAACCGAAAACAACGACCCTTTAACTATCAAAGGGGTAAAAAACGAATCATACTTTTACCACTAAACTATACCCGCTACAATTCGATTATTGTATACACCGACCTTTTGTCGAACCGAAAAATGGGTATACTGGCATCATCAAAACTCTAAATTACTAGTTACTCTTTTTTCAATAAGAAATAAGAAGGGTCTTTCGAACAAAATATGAAGGGCCACTTTTTTTTTTTATATTGTTGGCACTTTTGAGCCCTTTTCTTTATTTATCGAAAATAAATTACTGATAAAAATTGATAAAAATTGTACATATCTATAGAATCGAGAAAGAAATACTCCTTATTTTATGTGTAATCTAACCTAATTTTCAATTAGGAGAGATGGCTGAGTGGACTAAAGCGGCGGATTGCTAATCCGTTGTACGAGTTATTCGTACCGAGGGTTCGAATCCCTCTCTTTCCGCTTCCCTTGATGACTTTTTTTTCAAATTTGGCAAATCCTTTGTTTTTATCTAAACAAAAAATCCGAAGAAAATAGAAAGGAAAAACCCTTATTCTTCGCGCCCAGGATTACGTCCAGGATCATTAGATAGGAATCCAAAGATGAAGAGAGAAACAAAAAATATCACTACTGTGTAAACGAAGAGTTTGAGAGTAAGCATTACACAATCTCCAAGATAATTAAAAAAAACGAAAATAGATCCTCCATTTTTCTACCACATATCCTATTTGGATATCAAGAACCGAGTTTCTTTCTAGAAAAAATCACGAACTTTCTAGGAAATCTAGGAAATTTAGGAAATTTGTAAGAATTTTTCAATTTAAATAATTTAGATTTCAGATTAAGGATCTTAGCGAAAACTTACAGCAGCTTGCCAAACGAAAGCTAAGAGAAAAAAAGAACACGGGTATGACTGGCATAACATCTACGACGGGGTTCAAAAAAGCGTAGGCCTCGGGCAATTTTCCGAAGAAAAAACTACTTGAATAAAAGGCAGAATTAAGACAGATACAGATCAAACTAAAGATATTAAGCATAACAGACATTTTGTTCTTGGAGATAATTGCATTTTGATTGAGTTATTGATATGATATAAGGGAAAATTTAGGTAGACAAAAAATCCTTCTTTTCTTTTGAACTCACCCAATCAAAACCCTCCAATTCTCAAAAGAGAATAGAGGAAATCATACTTTCATACAATATCTTAATTGAATTATATCTAATGATCAATAAATTAAGTTTAATTCTATATTCAAAAAAATCCTAGTAATTAGTAATAATCTAAATATCTATAGAATTAATTAGATTGGAGTTGACAAATAACGAATATTATATTAATTTATATTAATTAAAATTTTAATTAATTAAAATTTTAAATGAAAAATATTTCAAAAAATATTTAAATATTAAATAGTAATTACTAATTATAATTAATTATATAATTATATACTAATTAATTATACTTTATAATTATACTTTATTTAGTAGTATCGAAAGTAGTATCGAATAGAAATCGAAATGGGGCGTGGCCAAGTGGTAAGGCAACGGGTTTTGGTCCCGGCATTCGAAGGTTCGAATCCTTCCGTCCCAGAGCATATTCATTATGTTAGAATAGAATAAAGATTTTTTGAATGGGCTAAAGTCTAATGTTAGCTGGAATTTCTTTCTTTTTCTTTTTTTTATCTTTTATGCATGAATCATATCTTTATTGAATCGAGTACAAATGACACGCAAATGTAATTGACTCTATTTCTGATCCAGGTAAATGGGGAACATGGGTTCCAAGAGTTGGAATTTTTTAAAAAGGGGGTCTTTTCACCCTATGCCCAATCCCATCTTGTTTCGGGAAGTTAGTTATTTAGAAAAGCATTCCGTCCCATATTTTTTTTTTATTTTATCAATATTTGGATTTTCAAGGATCCTATCTATTATTTCTTATCCTAGAAACAAAATTTTTAGGAATTTTTATATAGATTTCTTAATTCTAACTATTTTGGTACTAATCAAATTCAGTCAAAGTCAATAGGATTAATTCTCCTAAGGGGTTAGGCTAAAAAAAAAAAGGAGCAACTTAATTTGTTAATTTGGACTTGTTGGAATTTGTACCTAGCCAGTCCGCATCCCCGATCATAATTCCCATTTTTTTCTCTTATGTCCCATTAGTCCTGTAGTACCCCGGGGGCGAATGCATTAACCGAAGATATTCAAATTTCTGCGTCTGCCTGAATTGCATTAACAAAAAAAAATTATATATGTTATATATGTAATTATATATCCATCCGATGTATTTTCTTTGAATAAGTATTTCGTGTTTGGCCCTAATAAATAATTGTAAATTTACGTAACACTTAAGAGGGAGTGTTTTATATCTTTTATTATCTTTTATTCACTTTCTATTCTATTATGTATGGCAAGATTGGATTAGCGAAATCTTGCTGAACTACACAGCTTAAACAAAATAACATAAAAAATGAGGAAATGTTTAACGTATATGTATCCTTCTATTCTATTTTTTTCTATTTTTTTGTGAAAAAGGTTTTGATCCCCCGATTTGAAATTTTTAAATAAAAAAAAAGAAAATATTTACCCCTAACCTTTAATCTATTAATCTATTATTAAATAGAAATTCTTTAAATTAAGAGGACTTGCTAAAACTTATTCAGAAAACTCTTTACCGATTTATAGCTATATTCTTTATATACCGATCTATAACTATATATAAAATCTCTATTGTATTTATAGAACAATTTATAGAACAAAGGGATATAGATTACGATGTCTACAAACCAATGACTATTCATGATTCCATGATTGAATCAATTCCATACTGGGTCCAAATTACAAATTAGAAGAATGTTATGGTAAAACTTCGTTTGAAACGATGTGGTAGAAAGCAACGTGCGACTTGAAGGACATGATCCATTGTGGATTCTTTCTTATATCCACCATTTTCGATTTGTATAGTAATGAAGGTGCTCTTGGCTTCGACATCCGTTGGTAACCTAAATAGTCCATGATGGAGCTCGAGTAGAAAGTATTAATTCATTTCTCAGGACAAGAATCTAGGGTTAATGCAAATCAATAAATTGGAGCAACTTCGTGAATATATCTTCGATTTCGATATAGAAATGGAAGGGATCCTATTCGAACAAGTTTCCAATTCAAAAGGAAAATTTGTTGGAATTAATCAAACCGTTTCGATCAAAAGGAGGAATTTAGTGTCCGTAGGATTCTTTGATAGAAGGAAGAAAAAAAAAAAGGGTATGTTGCTACCATTTTGAAAGGATTAAGAAGCACCGAAGTAATGCCTAAACCCAAGGATTTAAAACAAAGATAAAGGATCCCAGAACAAGGAAACACCGTTTTAATCGTCTCACTAACTGGGCCAGACTTAAGAATCCAAATATATTTTAACCGAGACAAACACAAAAGGGGGTAAAGACTACTCAACAAAACTAAAGATTCTCTTCTTTTGAATTATTTGAGAGTTATCCAACTTGAGTTATGAGTAAGAATGGTTTTTTTCTTTTTTAGGAAAGAAGAAGAAAAAAACAGACTTAAACCTCTGTGGGTCTAATTAATTGATGATTTTATAGAACCTTTTTTCATTTATGGAATTTTATTCCCGAATTCCATACCATAGATAAAACTTCAAACCAATTCTTTTTTTCTCGAGCCGCAATGAGGAGAAAACTTCCCATACGTTTCTAGGGGTGTATTGTTCATCTACATCTATCTCAATGAGTCGTCTATCGAATCGTTGCAATTGATGTTCGATCTCGAAGAGAAGGAAAAGATCTTCAGAAAGTAGGTTTTTATGATCCGATAAAGAATCAAACTTATTTAAACGTTCCTGCTCTTCTCTATTTCCTTGAAAAAGGGGCTCAACCTACAGGAACTGTTCAGGATATTTTAAAAAGGGTGGGGATTTTAAGGAACTTTATCCTAATCAAACGAAATTCAATTAAGGAAATACAAGAAAGGGGGGCATTTTTTTGTATATAACTTTGGATAACCTTTTCTACTCTTTTTTATTACCCCTTTTTTTCCTTTTCCTTTCTATTCGTATCTATTTATCATTGTTTTCTTCGAATCCTGTGTTCTATAACGACAAAACCTTATTTCCTTGATCCTAGCAAATTTAGACATTCTCGACAACTTGAAACTTGATGGTTTTCATTTTTGTTCTGAATTCATTAGAAAATCCACTTTTTCGATTTATTAAGCTCATTTGTTAGCTCAACAGTTTAATTGGCAGTCCTAATTTCTTTGTTTAATTTATTGTTTAATTTATTTAAATTCCGATTGTATTTATGCACTTCTTTTTTTATTATACATATATTTTCTAATTATACATATATTTTATAATCATAGATTATCTTCTATACTTGGTTTCTTCTTTTCGGGTTGCTAACTCAACGGTAGAGTACTCGGCTTTTAAGTGCGACTAGGATCTTTTACATTTGGATGAAGCAAAGGATTCGCCCCATACCATCGGTAAGGTTTGGAAGACCACGACTGATCCTGAAAGGGAATGAATGGAAAAAATAGCATGTCGTATTAATGGAGAGTTCTGACAGTATTTCATTTTACGGGTCGGTACAAAAACCCGTTTGAAGTCTTGGAATGGAACAAAAAAAATCGGGTCGAATGAATAAATGGATAGGGCCCTGTGGCTTCAATTAACTATAAGGAAAGACAAAGCAACGAGCTTCCGTTCTGAATTTGAATTTTTTCCTGATCTAATTAGACGTTAAAAAAATACCAGTGCCGATCCAGAAAGGGTTATGGGGGATTCTCCATTTTTTCAATGAATCCTACTATTTTAATTCTCCTTTATGAAAGGAAATGTGTGTGTAAAAGGAACAGTATATTGATAAATTAAGTTTTTCCGAAATCAAAAGAGCGATTGAGGCTGGAAAATAAAAGATTTGAAACACCTTCTTTTCATCCTAGATCTTATCAAAAAAGGAAAAAGGAAGAAATAGAGAATCTGCTGATAAGTTTACCTGTTTCCGAGGTATCCGGTCTTACTAGATTACCCTGTTTTGACTTTATCGCACCATGTATCATTTGCTAATTCTCCAAACCAGCCCAGCTTGATTCAAATCGAATTTCAAATGGAAGAAATCCAAAGATATTTCCAGCTTCGATAGATCTCAACAACCCAACTTTCTATATCCACTTATCTTTCAGGAATATAGTTATGCACTTGCCCATGACCATAGTTTAAACCGAGCTATTTTGTTGGAAAATCCGGGTTATGACAATAAATCGAGTTTCCTTATTGTGAAACGGTTAATTATTCGAATGTATCAACAGAATCATTTTCTTACTTCTACTAATGATTCTAGCCAAAATCCATTTTTGAGCGCAACAAAAATTTGTATTCTAAAATGATATTAGAGGGATTTTCATTTATTGTGGAAATTCCCGTTTTTCCATGCGATTAATATCTTCTGAAGAACGGAAAGGGGTATTTAAATCTCATAATTTACGATCAATTCATTCAACATTTCCTTTCTTAGAGGACAATTTTTCACATTTTAATTATCTATTAGATATACTAATACCCTACCCTGTTCATCTGGAAATCTTGGTTCAAACCCTTCGCTATTGGGTAAAAGATGCCCCTTCTTTGCACTTATTACGATTCTTTCTACGCGAGTATTGTAATTGCAATTGTAATTGCAATAATCTTATTGCTACAAAGAAAAACCTGTTTTCATTTTTAACAAAAAGAAATCAACGATTTTTTTCTTGTTATATAATTTTTATGTATGTGAATACGAATCCATTTTCGTCTTTCTCCATAAACAATCTTCTTATTTACGACCAACATCCTTTGGGGCCCTTCTGGAACCACAGGTCTAAATTACTGGCAAAATGGACAAGGTAATTTCCAGTCATCAATTAAGAACCGCTTTGATCAAATCCCTTGAAGGCAAGGAATGGATTTTCCTTAATACCTAACATAATGCATCAAGAGGATATTTGACCAAGCATAAGTTGGTCGGAAAATCCTTAGCGAAGATTTGGACAAGACGTTCTATTTTTCCATAGAAATAGATTCGTTCAAGAAGAGCCCCAAAGGATGTTGGTCGTAAATAAGAAGATTGTTTATGGAGAAAGACGAAAATGGATTCGTATTCACATACATAAAAAATTATATAACAAGAAAAAAAATCGTTGATTTCTTTTTGTTAAAAAATGAAAACAGGTTTTCTTTGTAGCAATAAGATTATTGCAATTACAATTGCAATTACAATACTCGCGTAGAAAGAATCGTAATAAGTGCAAAGAAGGGGCATCTTTTACCCAATAGCGAAGGGTTTGAACCAAGATTTCCAGATGAACAGGGTAGGGTATTAGTATATCTAATAGATAATTAAAATGTGAAAAAATTGTCCTCTAAGAAAGGAAATGTTGAATGAATTGATCGTAAATTATGAGATTTAAATACCCCTTTCCGTTCTTCAGAAGATATTAATCGCATGGAAAACGGAATTTCCACAATAAATGAAAATCCTCTAATATCATTTTAGAATACAAATTTTTGTTGCGCTCAAAAATGGATTTTGGCTAGAATCATTAGTAGAAGTAAGAAAATGATTCTGTTGATACATTCGAATAATTAACTGTTTCACAATAAGGAAACTCGATTTATTGTCATAACCCGGATTTTCCAACAAAATAGCTCGGTTTAAACTATGGTCATGGGCAAGTGCATAACTATATTCCTGAAAGATAAGTGGATATAGAAAGTTGGGTTGTTGAGATCTATCAAGCTGGAAATATCTTTGGATTTCTTCCATTTGAAATTCGATTTGAATCCAAGCTAGACGGTTTGGGGATTAGCAAATGATACATAGTGCGATAGAGTCAAAACAGGGTAGTCTAGTAAGACCAGATACCTCGGAAACGGGTAAACTTATCAACAGATTCTCTATTTCTTCTTTTTCCATTTTTGGATAAGATTCTAGGATAAGAAAAGAAGGTGTTTCAAAAAAATTTTTTAATTTTTCAACCTAATCGCTCTTTTGATTTCGAAAAACTTAATTTATCAATATACTGTTCCTTTTACACACACATTTCCTTTCATAAAGGAGAATTAAAATAGTTAGGATTCA
>JAHSUH010000837.1:0-11574 GCA_025388415.1 Cynanchum wilfordii | reverse complement strand
AATAGATCTATAAATACTAGAATTTTTAGCATTATTTAGATTGGCTTGTATTAAGGTTGGATTATGCTGAATTGTTAAGACATTGTAAAGGTTTGGTAGAACTTAGAGAGAGATCTATACTTTGATTTTCCAATTTTCTTAGAGATCACTCTCTACTTGTTGTAGTATTGAGTATCTTAGGATTAATTTGGTGAGTTTGCCTCGATCCGTAAGGAAATTTACTGAATATATTCTAGGGTATTTGAGCTACACAAATTGAAGTTCCAAGTTGAAGAATCAAAGAAGAATCAAGAGAAGGAGTTGAAGAGGAAGAAGGTTTAATGTCTATGTTTCACTTTCCCCTTTTCTTCTATTATTCCTTGTTATTCTTTGTAATTAGTTAACCAACCTTAGGAATTCTCATTTCTACATTTCTTATAGGTAGATTTGGTTGGTTTTATTTTACAAATTACTTGAGATATTGTGATGTTCTTGGATTGAATGATTGTGTGGTTTTATTGATTCAAATTGCAATTTCATTGATGACTTTAGATCTGAATCTTATCTCTAGTTCAAGCTTTGATTTGAGATTGTGGTTTCGGATTAACACTAATTGTTAGGCCGGACCTTGGATATACGATTAGTGCCAAGTTAATGTGATTAGTTTCCTATCGATGGACCGGACCTTGGATGATTGATAGGAGATATAGTTGTGTTAACATTCAAGTGTTCTTAATCTAGGAATTTCTTGCCACGATCCGTATGGAAGAGATTCTACTTTAGACTTGAATTTGGTGGAGCTATGATACTAGATCCAAGATTATCCTATACTTGGTATTTTGTATCCTCTTTTCTCACCTATATTTTACTAAGAATTCCTCCCAACCTTTTTACTTGCTTTATTCCTTACATTGTTCTTTACTTTGTTTTCTAGGATTTAGAATTCAATCTTATCATTCTTGATATTGGTTGATTTACTTGTTGAATGATCCTTAATCACAAATCATATTCATAGTTAGTTTGATTATATTTTCCACACTAGAATTTAATAGAAGTCTTAGGGAAAAACGATTTTTATAAATCTAAAATCCGAATACCACCTTATTTACTAAACTATTTCGATAGGTGCTCTGCCTTATTGAGTTATTTTATTAGTGACAAACCTATTTTAATCTTAGAGATTCCTATTATTTTTAGTATTATTTATCCGATTATTTATATTATTTTTATTATTTATATTTAACTCAAATAACACATCAATGGTCAATTGGACCGTCCTATCATGGATATTCCATGGAACGAATACAAACAACAAGGACTCCATGACACAAAGCACTCATATTGAAGGTGCTTGGCAAGACTTTCAATTTTCGGATTCTTGAACAAAGGCTACTTTGGGAACTAGAGGATGGATGTGAATTGATAGACATTGATGATGGCTACGTGATTGCAAGATTCTACTCCCAAAAGGACTTTGTGAAAGTGTTGGATGGTGGCCCCTGGATGGTAATGGGACACTACTTAACAATTGCAAAGTGGAGAAAGTCTTGTATGGGTCCGTTTCAATGGTGGCCACGGACATACTCACAAGCAACACACTAGTATGGGTCCGTTTTCCAAAGTTATCCATTGAGATGTTCAGTGAGAAAGTCTTGTTTGGTATGGGTAATACACTTGGTAAGACAATTAAAATTGACAAAACAACGGGAGGAATCACAAAAGATTTGCAAGGGTGTGCATTGAGTTGGACCTGAATAAAACACTAGTCCCAACATTACTGTATATGGCAAAGTTCAACCGGTAGTTTATGAAGGCTTACATAAAATTTGTTTCATGGGGAAACAGAAAGACCCTTCAAATAGAAACCGGAGATGACAAACAGAAAGAACATGGGGAAAAGAGACAAGACCAGAATCTCAGTGACAAAGACCCTTCAAATAGACGCCTGGCAAATGGAAGGCAACACAATAATCAAGGACAGTACGGTACTCCAACAAAAGTTCCTGCATGTCAAGGAAAGACAAAGACTCAATTTAATTTGGGTGAAAAATCACATTTTGCGATTTTGGAGGATCTTACAGAAGAAGGTGAGTTGAGAGAGAAAATAGAAGAACTCAAGAAAAGGTTAAGGGGGATTCCAAGCCCTAGTGGCAAAGGGGGAAAAGGCCCATATAAATATGGAGAAGCAGAAACATAATAAATGTCAGTCTAAAGGCCCAATTTCTAAAGAGGTCTGGTGTGTGTTTTGAGTGAGTAAAAAATAAATATCAAATAAGGCAAATAGACTCATGAAACAATATCACATAATCAAACACAACTAAGGCAAAGTGGCTATCGCATGCAGATAGTAACACGAAGTACCACAATTTTATATTTATAAATATCGTATCCTCGGGAACATTGGTGACGACTGGTTTGTTTCTACCAATTATGACAATCTTTAAAGTTCAGGGAATTAGTCCTAGGTGTCCATTCAAGTATGTTGGTTTAAAGAATAATAAAAATAAGAATGGAAAACTATTAACTAAGATCTCTAAGGAGGTACGTATGATTAATTAAAGTGAACAATGTTCGATAATTCAGTTTGCAAATGGATCTAAGGCAATAATGAATTCAAATCATCTTACTACCATACCCGAGTTATCTAATGTGATTACCTCAATATGGTTGTCACAAGTAATCCTAAACCTTTATAGATTAGTTATTAAGTTGTCAATTAGTTATTAGGTTGCCTAACTTCAGTATGGTTGCCGCAAATTATTAGACCTAATCGGGCAATTTGTTAAATCTCCTATGGTTGGGTCTCCTTAATAAACCGTCAATTTAATTAACTATTATAGTATCATGCATCAACCTAAGTTTCATAGCATAAACTTAATACGAGAATCAAATCGAAAGCGTAAAACAATAAGCAATTCACAATGTATATTAAAACGTATCCTTTTCGGAAATGTATAAATCATTAATTAATCAATCTAAATAAGGAGAATCATAGGAATCATAGGAGACAGAATCATAACATATAAAAGAAAAGTAACAAAAGAATGTAAAAGACAAGGAGAGAGAAAGTTGTCGTGTTGCTCTCACTGCTTCCACGGGCTGGCTTAATTCTCCGGATCTCGCCGAGACATGTACTTCATATCCTTATCTCGCTCAACGGATCTTCAGAGATCACTTTCTCTCAACTAAACTATAGGGTATCCCTTATGGTTGAGGCTCAACCCTACACTCGAGAAGAAAGAAGAACGAAAACCGAAAACCCGACTAGAGCTTATCACGAAGTCTCTATTAGCTAGAAACTCGAAAATGCTCCTATTCCGAGTGATTCCGATATGTTTGAACAGCTGAGGGAGTGCATCTATTTATAGGAGTGAAGTTGGGGGCTTTCTGGACCATTTTCGGTGAAAAATCTCCGAAATCGCGCATCCGGACGGAACTATGCTCGTATTGGCCTCCCTACGGCCGTAGTCCCTTCACTATGGTCGTAGTGAAATTCTTCAAAAATTGCAATTTAGTCCCCGAATTCTTCCTTTCTTCAATTTTGGTCCCTGAAACTTTTGAAATCAAAAACAGAAAGAATTTGCGTAATTTCCCATCAATTAAGTCCAACTACTCCTCAAATTGAGCACATAAGTTCATATAAAACACGATATAATTTAGACATATCAAGGCCCGAGTAAGTAAGGGGAGTAAAAGTGAATATAGACCAGTGGATAAATCTAAAGATATGTTAGGTAACAAGGCCAAAAGCTGGTGGTTCGGGCCCATTAAAGGAAATACCTATGTAGACATAAACTCTCGGGATAATATCCGCCAAACTAAATTGGATAATCCACAGAGACAGATTGTAGATCAAGGACCAGGGGGTATGGTGGGCCCAAGTCAACAATCCGATCATGCTCAAACATCTGGGCAGAATGTCACCGATGGTGAAGTCGAAGATGCAAGAGGGACTTTGATGGAGGTAAGTGCTACTACCTCCAATTAAACATATTGTGTTTTAATGATTGAAAACCTTATGGTTTGGAACTGCCGGGGGGCAGGATCACATATGTTTTATGTTCACTTAATGGAGATGATTTGGAGTTATAAATTGAATGTGTTGGCTCTTTTGGAGACTCGAGTGAGGAGCACTCATGCATGAAAAATAATAGAGAATTCACATTTCTCAAATTTTATGGCATGAGAAGAATGTGGATTTGCAGGAGGCATTTGGTTATTGTGGGATAAATACTCGGTTGAGATTGAGGATATCGCCATGCACGACCAAATCCTCAATGTGTTGGTTAAGGATGTTATGAGAGGTAGCTGGATACTAACGGTAATCTATGCCTCGGCAAACCCATCATGTCGAGAGGAGTTGTGGATATATATGGGAAATGGGAGATGTCATTACTATATCATGGTTGTTGATAGGAGATTTCAACCAACCTCTAGAAGCTCAAGATAAGTTTGGTGGAAGAGATGTAAATAGAAGTCAAGCTAACAAACTGCAAGACTTGATTAACTCCTGCCACATAATTGATGTAGGTTTTCAGGGGCCAAAGTACACCTAGTCAAATTGTAAAAAGAGGAGCAACAACTATAAGGGAACACATTGATAGAGCATAGTGCAATATACCTTGGCATCACCGCTTTAAAGATGCAGTGGTAAATCATTTGCCAAGTCTAGTTAACCAGCTACGAGGGAACATTAGGTAGAGATATAAGGAGTTTTATTTTTTGGAAATATGGCTTCAACATGGGGATTTCAGAAGGGCAGTGGAAGAACATTGGGAACAGAACAACACAAATATGAAAGACATCATGGAGAAGTTTAAGCAAGGTATAATGGAATGAAATCAATAGTGCTTCGGCAACATATTCCAAAGAAAGAAAGTATGTAAAGTAAGGCTTCTCGGAATACAAAAGGCCTTACATAACCGACCAAGGAGAGCTTTTGAGAAATTAGAGAGGAAGCCGATGGCAGAAATGGAGGAGATATTAGTGCAAGAGGAAAGCTTATGGAAACAGAAAGCACACATCAAATGGATTGCACAAGGGGAGAGAAACACAAAATATTTTCATGCGTCTGTGGTGGCTAAAAGATGGAAAAGCACAATCACACAATTGCGGAACCAAGCGGGTGTATGGAGCACGAATGAGCAGGAACTAAAAAATCTGCCATTAGACTATTACAAGGAATTGTATTTCTAAGATGTGAATTATCCTTGTAATATACAATGCTGGAATTTTCCAGCTATCAATAGATCAAGCCGCTGGTGGTTGAACAAAAGTATCACTGAATACAAAGTCAAAAAAGTTGTATTTGAGCTAGGGACGCACAAGACACCAAGGCCTTATGGTCTTCCAACTTGTTTTTACCAGAAATAGTGGAACTGTGTGGGAAGTTCAATGACTTATTTTGTCATGAAAGTTTTTGAGACTAGAGAGATACTCGAAGGAATGAACGACTCCCTCATTTGTCTTATACCGACGCAAGATCAACCTTGAGTTTATCTCTCAATTTCAACCCATTTGTCTAAGTAATGTCATTATTAAAGTGGTGATAAAGGTGCTAGCAAATCCATTTAAACCCCTCATGGGTGATTTGGTTGGAGTGTGGCAATCAAGCTTTGTTCCGGGGTGACAAACGACAGATAACATCTTGGCAGCCCAAGAACTTGTGTATTCGATTAGACGGAGAAAGAGACACAAAGGACATATGGTGGTCAAGATTGAATTAGAAAAAAGCCTACGATCGAATCAATTGGCAATTTCTAGAAACAATTCTTGAACACATTGGAGTGGAGGATAAACTCATCAAAGTGATTAACAATTGTATACAATCAACAAATATGTCGGTGATTTGCAATGGAGAAAGATTAGAAAGCTTTAAACCCAAACGTGGGTTAAGGCAAGGAGACCCTCTCTCTCCTTATCTTTTTATATTGTGCATGGAGACCTTGGGCCATAGAATAAATAAGGAAGTGAGGGAATCTACATAGAAGGGATGTAAAGTAACAAAGCTAGCACCAGTTGTTTCCCATTTGTTCTTTGCGGATGATCTTTTGTTGTTTAGTCGGACCGAGTTCTCGGGAGATGAAACACCCTACACTCGGGGAACAACAACAACCATCTGTGATTACATAACACCCGGCCTAGACGTTCTTGAACATTCGAGGGTCCACTTCTCATGTTGGTCCAAGTGTACTTGGGGCCCGAGAATCCGAGATCCAGTAATTCGCAGTCCCGAATCATTTCTAACAACGGTCTTGACCGACTTTGGAGTACACGAGCACCCCCTTTTTTCTCATCATCATACAAAACTTGGTTAAAGTCCCCAAGAAGAACCCACGAGATATTTACAATCAAACCCAAGGCGGTCAAGTAGTCCCATAAATCTAATCTAATCGGAGGATTTGGTGAAGCATAGATAGCCAATAAAAGCCACAGACGGTTATCTTTTCCCCACACCACAACATTCACTATTTGATTATCAATAGAGATACCTTCCATTCTTAGATTAGTATTATCCCATAAAATCCAAATACCCCCATAAAAGCCAACTGCTTCAGCTACAATATAATCATTAAAATGAGTTTTTTTACAAATATTCTCAAGGAAACTACTAGAAACTCTCGTTTCTTCAAGAATTAAAATGCCCAGATTGTTGCTTCTCACAAGGAGAAGGAGGTGTCTTAGAGCAGTAGAGGAACCTGCACCCATGCGGTTCCATGCAATAATTTTTGGAAGAGACATTAGTTACCTCTGGGGGGAACAACTTCCACCTCCATGGCCACCGATTTCCCTTTTCCAAACGAACTGGTTTCAACAAGTAAAGGCACCTCACAATGACCTTTCTGCTTACCATTTGTTTTTCTGTGATCAGCCCGTGGGTGTTTAGGAACATAGACTTGGGTTGAAGTGGGCTGAGGCCCATCCTTTAAAACAATACCCCCATCCCGTATGCTAGTCCTCTAACCCCCTAGTCCAATGTTGTGCGCCCCACTGGGCCCCGGTCCATTTCCTAAGCTCGGGCCTGGTTGAGACAGATCCTTACTGCTATTATTATTGACACCTTGGGCTGTAGATGTTCTTCTTCGATTACCCGGGCCTTGTAGAGCTTGAATCTGCTACTTAAGATGGGCCACAATGGACTCCAAATCAGAATCTTCTGTGACCCCCTTCAACAGATCAAATCTAGAGCCCCCTGTAGTAACCGGCTCCTCCATCTCGGTCCTTTCCACTTGGACCGACCCCTTACCCTTAACTTGAGGGTCCACCCGGCCCACCCTAGAAGCATCGGATAGGTCGGTCGAAACCTTGTTACCAGGAGCTTTCGCCGCCGCCACCATTTGATAATTCTGCCGGTGTACTGGTCGCTGTCTTCTACGGTAATTCGGAAGCATCCAAGGACCATATGGAGAGGCTGGCTTTCCAAGCACCTCTTTCTGTTGCTGGTCCGTCTGCATTTCTGAATTACTCCCCTCCACCGGGACTTTATCCGTGCCGGGACAATCCTCTCCTTTATGTCCGTATCTACCGCATTGAAAGCAAATTAAATGAAGACCCTCATATTCCACTTGTTAAGCAAAGTCAAATACCGTTAATGTCGGTAACAGTGGTTTTGCCAAATCAATTTCAATGCAAGCCCGCGCAAATTTACCTTGTTTTCCTGACAATGATAGTTCATCTACCCTAACAGTTCTTCCTAACATATCACCCATTGATGAAACAATTTCCTCCTCCAAAAGCTCTGGTAGAATGCCCGAGAATCTTACCCAAACCAGGGTTTTTGAGAATTTCTCGGTTGTTGGCCTAAACTTCGGCCGCCACTTCATCACGGTGAGATAATGGCCCAGGATTATCCATGGACCTGCCTCCAAAATATGTAAATAATCCCCTCTAGAGAAGAAGTGGACAATAAAATATCCCTCCTCGAGGTCTGTCAACTCGAAACCATGGTCCAAGCACCAAAGTTCCTGTAATCGGTGGTTCAAAGTGCGGTAGCTAACCGATTTACCCAACAACTTTATGATCACTCTCCTCGCCATTTGGCGAATAAACTTATGTATTTATCCCTAGAAATTTCAACTCTAGGTCCATATTTAGGAGGGTGTTCTTCCAAGTCCTCTTGACAAGCAAACATTTCATCAACACCCTCGTATCTTTCCTCCTCATCCTCTCCCATGTAGAAATGGGTTTGTTCATCTTGCCCGATAGTCTCATCCGGGAATAACTTGGTCGACCACGAAGTGTTCTCCGCCTCGCTAGTCCCTGCTGCAGTAGTAGCCCCCTCCTGGACTTCCATCTCCTCTGGAATCTCTTCCTCAATAACATTATGCTTAGGTTTCTTGGTGCTTCTTTGCAGTTGGTCCGTTTCCCCCAGCACCGCTGGGGGAGGGTCAACGACAGTGCTCATTAGAAGGTCATCACATGAGAGAGAGAGATTTTAGAGAGAGTATTCTTCACATCACAAACTTTTAATAATAGTGTTAACCCTAAATTATTTAGCATCTCTCAAAACCCGTCTCGTTCCACAACGTGGTAAAAGGAAAGGTAAGCCAAAGAATGAGGCGTTATCCTCTACCACATCCACCACCATCATCACCACCAGTAGCAATCTCACTCTGTTAGGATGGGAAACCGTGCTACTACAGAGGAATTCGATGTCGTCTCCGGTGCTCATCTGCAAGGTCTCTATGTTTCCCCCCTTTCTCTCTCTCCTAGATCTACATTTTGTTTTTCTTAATTTAAAATCTTCACTCCATCACCCTTTAGCTATTTTATTATATTTTGGCATGTGAATTCTTTGGGAAAAAAAGTGAAATTAATTAATATATATATATTTTTTAAAAAAGTGAATTTGAGTGTTAAAATTAAATTAAACTAAAATTCAATATGTGAATTTAATTGTGGATGTAGAGTCTCAGCTGAATTTTTTTTTAACAACAAAAGTATTGTTGGGTTTGATAACGTAAGTTGAAATTATTAGTTGTTGATGGATAACTGGTAGAATGATTTCCGAGCTTCGTAGTTTTAGTTTCAAGGAAAAGCTGAATTTCACATAGTTAATTTATCAATCCAGTTTTTTGGTAGAAGGATTTTGATTGTAGGTCCTAAATTTGCTTTTTTTTTTTTTTTTTTTTTTAAAAATAAACACATACACTTTAAATGTCTAATATAGCCTTGAGCTAGCACTTTTCCATATTCTTCTTCTTTTCTCTAATCTACAATTTTTCACATTGCAAAGGTTTTTTTTTTTTTTTTTTTTTTTTTTTTTTGTAAACTTGTGTGTAAAGACCTAGATGGTGTACAATAGTTTTTAGTTTGTGAAAAGTATTTTTTGTGTTGCTTGGTTGCTAATAGTAATAAATTTCCCCCTGCCCGAGTACTTCGGGGCTTTATGCGTATGCATTTATGGTTATCTCATTCAAGTTTTCTTTATTTCTCCCTATAATGTTTGGTTATTATCCGAAGCACATAATTTTGCTTTTTCTAAACTAGGGGAGATGGGCAAGGCTACTAAGGAAAAGCCCTGCATTATAAAGGAATACCAATTAACTTTTTCATCATTTTTGGAGTCTCATCATTATTAGCTCCTATATTCATCCGATGCCATAGTTCTTTCCACTGTTTTTGAGTGTCTTGTTTGAATGTTGTGAACTCTTGTTTTCAGGAGTTGTTTCAATGGTGAATTTAGGACCCGATTCCAATAGGTTACGGTTCTTCATTACGGCAGTTAAGACATTCCGATACGCTTTATCACGGTGGCATGGTGCTATCGTATTTGAATTTACTTATAATCCTAATTTTTCATGTTCTAATCAGGAAATATATATGTGAAGTGATCAATTTTCAAGAGGATATGTCCAACTGTTGAATGATATGTTCCGGTACCGAAAAGCTAATGCTTAGGTTTTTCTGTGTCATTGTTCACTAACGAAATGAATGGATTTCACTTTATGAGTATTTTCTATATTTTGGGTTAAACTTTTCTCGTATAATATTCCTGGTGTGTGTTTTGAGTGAATAAAAATGAATATCAAATAAGGCAAATAATCTCACAAAACAGTGTCACAAAATCAAACACAACTAAGGCAGAGTATTTATCGCATGCAGATAGTAACACGGGAGTACCACGATTTAAATTTATAAATATCGTATCCACGGGAACGTTGGTGACGGCTGGTTAGTTTCTACCAATTATGACAATCTTTAAGGTCCGGGGAATTAGTCCTAGGTGTCCATTCAATTCGGATATGTTTGTTTAAAGAATATTTAAAACAAGAATGGAAAGATAATTAGCTAAGATCTCTAATGAAGTACATATGATTAATTAAGTTGAACAATGTTCGAATGTGTAGCTTGCAAGCAGATCTAAGGCAATTATGAATTCGAATTATCTTACTACCATACCCGAGTTGTCTAGAATGATTACCTCAATACTGGTCGTTGTAAGTAATCCTAAACCTTTTTAGATTAGTTATTAAGGCGTCAATTTAATAACATAAACTTAAAATTTGCATTAATTCCAAACCCAAGATTATTAGGATGCCTAACCTCGGTACGGTCGCTGTAAGTTATTAGTCCTAATCTGGCAACTCATTAAATCTCCTACGGTTGAGTTTCATTAACAAATCGTCAATTTAATTAACTATTGCAGTATCATGCATTAACCTAAGTTTCATAGCATAAACTCAATACGAGAATCAAATCGAAAGCGTAAAACAATAATCAATTCATAATGTATATTAAAACATATCCTTCCCGGGAATATATAAATCATTAATCAATCAATCAAAATAAAGAGTATCTTAGGACACAGAATCATAACATATAAAGGAAAAGTAACACAAGAACGAAAAGAAAAGGAAAGAGAAAGTTGTCGTGTTGCTCTCACCGGCTTCCACCGACGGGTTTTAATCCTCCCGGACCTCGCGAGACTTGTACTCCGGATCCTTATCTCGCATAAGAGATCTTCAGAGATCACTTCCTCTCAACTAAACTATAGGGATATTCCTTACGGTCGAGGTTCAACCCCTACACTCGAGAAGAAAGAAAAAAAAAATGAAAACCGAAAACTCGATTGGAGCATATCACGAAATTCCTATTGGCAAGGAACTCGGAAATGCTCCTGTCTGAGTGATTCTGGTGTGCTTCAACAACCGAGGGAGTGCATATATATAGGAGTGAAATAGAGGTGAAAAGAGGTAAAATTTCCATGTGGGACATTGAAAAACGTCATTCTGCTTTCAACACGCCCGTGTCGCGTGTCTCCAACACGCCCCAAGACCGTGTTGAGCTTCTTCAACACGTCCATGTTGAGAAAAAAATTGCAATTTAGTCCCCGATTTCTTCATTTCTTCAATTTTGGTCCCTGAAACTTCGAAATCGAAAACATAAAGAATTTGCGTAATTCTCATTCAATTAAGTCCAATTAACTCCATAATTAACTCGAATTGAACACAATTAATGTATAAAAACACGATATAAAATCGAGTTATCAAATACCCACACTTAGTCTTTTGTTTGTCCTCAAGCAAACTACTAAATACAGTTCTAGGAAACACAAATAACTCAACTAATCATGCTCATCAATTAAGCACATAA
>JAHSUH010000836.1:0-23026 GCA_025388415.1 Cynanchum wilfordii | reverse complement strand
ATTAAACTTCTTTAGGCATTATGAGCTTCAATTCAATCACATTACTAAGAAACTTAAACCCATAAGGAATCCTCTTCAATTTAAGACAAGATATAATTTCAAGATAAGAAAGATTGTCCATGCTTCCATTATAAATCTCCAACTTCTCCAAATACGGTAGATTTTCTATCTTGAAATGTCTTAAGGCCCGAAAACTATCAACTACAAAAGTCATGTATGTACCCATGAAGGTTTTCTTTCCAAGGAAAAGCTTTCTCAATTGGGGAAAATTTCCAAGAATTGGCATCGGATCTTCCCTAATTTGGCACCTTATCAAACAAAGTTCAATAAGATTTGAAGAGAAGGGACTTGGATCCTTAAATTTATTTAAATCACACCTACCCCAATTTACCATGAAATGGTTGAGTTTGCTACAATTGAACACATCTTCAATCGGAACATCACTTTCCTCATAGCTAAAACTTGAAAAACTTACGTGCAAGAATGTCTCCTTCAACTTGTCTCCACTTTTGTTAATATAATCAATCACATCACAAATGCTCTTCTTTCCATGAACTCTTGCATCAATGTGTCGTAGACTCTTCGATTCTAAACTAGTAAGCTCAACTTTGTCGATATCAAAGTTAACAAGTGTTTCAAGTTTATTCAAACCATTTAAGGACAATTTGTCTTTTTCCTTTTGGCAGTCGATGACAAATAGGTAGATAAAGATTTATCAATTCTTTTAGCTTCCAAAGTACATTAGGCACAACAATTCCCCTGGGAATAATTTCAGTTACTCTTAGATCAAGTGTTTGCATGAATGGAAAGTTTCCGAGGGTTTCTGGAAATTCTTCAAAAGTAGAGCCTTCCAAACTAAGAAACCTTAGATGGATTAGGGTTTTTATGTCTTTAGGTAACTTTCCACCATGGATTTCAAAGTTCTCTATTTTTAAAACTCTAAGAAACTTGAACTTCTTGCATATCTCGGATGGAAATGAGATCTTAATTCTTGGAATTCCATTTTCTTTCTGGAAAAGCAAAGAACGAAGTTTATAGGAAGCTAATCTAATTGTATTTAGAATCTCAACGTCAATACCATTTTGTTTAATTTCTTGAGAAGAGATATCAAACTTCATGGAAAGTCTAAAACCATCTATACTTGAGGATTTTAAACCATATAAAGTGTTCTCTACCGGTTGATAAGATAAACTTGTAGCTTCTATATCATCGGGATGCAGACAAATTTTTTTAATAAAATCATCAATACGACAAAACACAAACCTTCTTGATGTTGAAAATTTAGATTCTTGGACATCAATCAAAAGCATTCCTGCAAACATAGCCAAATACTCTTCTGCTATATCCATTGTTGTAATTAGTCCTTCAGCCATCCACATTTGATACAACATTTCAGTTCTAATATCAATATCTTTCCAAAATTGTCCAAAATAGAGAAAGCACGCCTTTAAATGAATTGGTAAATGGTCGTAACTTAAAGCCACAATCTTCCATTGAATATGTGAATAATGACGATAGCTTAAGGATCTTTGTACCATTTCCCAATGATTAATTGATACATTTCCTCTCAAAATTCCTCCAATTCTGATGATTTGTCGCGGCTTGCGATTGTACTTATCGGTTAATAACCGTCCAATTTGTTCTAGTTGTGTAGAATCTAAATATTGTACAAGAGAATAGTATACAAAGTTACATTTCTCTTCCAACATGTAGATAGTAATACTATTAAACATGCAATGATATTATTTTGTATTTTATCCTATTTATTAAATTTATTTTCATATTTTCTATAATATATATATATATATATATATATATATATTATTATATATGAGGGGTAAAAAATTTAGGGAGAAAAAGGTACGGTGGGAGGAGGAAGAATCTAAAGCAATGTTTAAAAAACAATTAGGGATAAATTAACAATTAAATAATAAAGTATTTTAAATAGAAAGAAAAAGATTAAGAGATATGTAAAATATTTTAAATACTTATAAAAATATTAAATAAAAGGACTTACTTATTATCCCAAAAAAATATTAAAAATCTATTAATATTTAAAGGAAAAATAGAGGTCAAAATTATCGATAAAATATACTTGAAATTTCTTAATTGTTTTCATTTTTGTTAGCTTTCTATGAATTCAAATTCTATTAATTTTGAAATATATAATTAAAATATTAGAAAATATGATGCATTAGTGAAGACAGAAAAAAACAGAAGGTATTCATTATACTAACCTTTTTTAATATCATTCTTTGCAATTGTTATTGATTCAAGTAGATCCCATCCATAACCCAACAAATGATTGCAATCCAAATAATCTTCATGAGTAATAACCAATAATTTGCTTCTCAACGGGATATTAAATTGATTAACTAAATTTTTATTAGCTATTGATTCATCAAAAGTAAGAATGATAAGACATTTATAGCTTGTGAGCATTTCCATCAACTCTTTTCGAAGTTCATCCTCATTCATAGCCATTAGTCCAACAACATCATTCTTTTTATGATCACTTGAAAAAAGTTGATTTAGAATGTCACGATATACAAATATTCTTGTTGAGCTATATTTCACGTAAACCCAAGAAATATATTGAAAATACTTCTCAATAAGAATGTTAACATAAAGTGCTTTGACATATACATAATCCGTTGATAGACCAATTTGAATAATTAGTTTATCAAGAAGACGCCAGGAATATCTTTTGAGAGGGGAAATTATTTGCTCAATATCATAGGAAAAAAATTGGGGTCATGGTGGAGGTGTGGGCTTAGTCTTTGTAATTCATTCCCTTCTTTTATGTCAAAATTCAGACTTTCAACAAATTTATTTTTTTGAACAAGATTAATCAATGATTCAATATTGTGAAGAAACTTACTTTTATGGTATGCAATACCTAGTGTTTTGATGACATTTGGGATGCTACTGGTGATCCATCTTCCACATGATTTGATATTGATATTGATTGCGTCAAGTTGATCATCAATCTGATAAGAAAACTGTCGAATATCATTTCTCATCTTCTCTAATTGTTTACACTCATCTATTGTTAGATTTTGTAGTAGTTTGTAATCTGTACTCCGTCGAATTTCAATTAGCATAGACTTTAATTCATCTAGTCTACTATAGATCCAATAAGGATCTTCTTCATCCAATATACTTTGAATATGTGTCAAAGGTATAGAGATAGATTCAGCCATTACTAGAGAAAGAAAGAATTTTAGAGAAACAAATTAAAGAAGAAGAGTAATTTGACAGGAATTCTTGAACAAGGATCAAGATAATTAGAGAGTATGATTATAAGTGAGTCCTATGGCAATGAATTATAAATGCACAAACATCTATATATATCGATATCAATTATTTACCGATGATATATTCGTTAATTAACTCAACAAGTATTGTAAAAGAAATATCTAAAATTTAAGATTTGAGGTTTAGGATGACTTTAACTTTAAGTATACGAAAGGTTACAAAAATAGTTTTTTGATTGGAGACTCTTTTAAAATTATTGTTAGTTGGTTTGTATAAGTTTTGTTAGAATACTTATGAAAGACAAAAAAATTATATCAACAAGTAATGTCATGTGTAAAGTTAAAAGAAAGTATCAAAAAATTTGTATTTTTGAGGTTTGGGATGGCTTTAGCCCTAAGTACATGAAAATAGTAAATAAAAATATCACAATTTATTTTACAAGTTTGTTTAGAATAAGTGAGAGATATTAAGCTTGGGTTACGTTGAGAAAGGCCCTATGCTGCATAAGATGGTCGAAGTAATAACTTCAAATATAATATCACAAATAAAAAAGATACATATATTATTTCTCATGTGACTATCACATGTCATTTATTTATTTTTTTTAAAACTTTTGAAGTTTAGGATAGCTTTAGCTCTAAGTATATGAAAGGTTACAAAAATATTAATACTTATCAGCATGGTTAAATATTTTTTTAATAAGTTATTAGTTTATCATCATGGTTAAATATTTTATTTGTCAAGAAGACATAATTTAATTGGTAATAGTATTACTTATGATTTTAAAAAGTAATGACTTTAAGACACATTAAAAACATGTAGAATTATCATAACTTATTCTCAATTTTCTTTTTTTTTTCTTTTTTTTTTTTTTTAAATCCTTTACTTTATATAAAAGTTTGTATAACAAGATAAGATCAAGATCAAATTATCAATATGTCATTGAATAATATATATATATATATATAATTGTGTGTGTGTGTGTGTGTGTGTGTATATAACACCAATTAAGTGTAAAGAATATTCCTCAATTATATCAATACGTAATATCATGTTTAAAAGCTAAAGAAAGTAACCAAAAATTTGTTTTTTTTGAGGTTTGGGATGGCTTTAGCACTAAGTATGTGAAAATTATAAAATAAAAATATCGATACTTATTTGTTTAGAATAAGTTTTTATAAAATAATTAAGTACTTTACATTTGTTTGTGTGTTTATTTTTAAAGTATTATTTATTGATATCATTAAATTAATCAAAATATGTTATAATTAAATTATCAATAATTATTATTTATATTAAAGAAAAAAATAACTGAAATGTTTTTTATTTTTTTAATATCTTAATTTTAGTATTTTTAATGGCCTAACATTTTACAAAATAACAATAGTTAAAAAAATTGGATGAATTATTAATTTTAAAATAAAGCTAATGTTATTCATTGTTTTCCTCATTTAGAGTCTCCAATTTATAAATGCTAAAATAGACATCTTAAAACACAACAATTTCAGACTTAGTCAATAATGAAAAGGATTATTTATGAATAATTTCATTCCATAATCTCAAAGGTACATATACTTGAATATTTATATACACATTCTATCACCATTTCTCTATGCAATACCTTTCTTCACAAATCCTCTAAAAAAATAAACGGTAAATGGACTCTTATCATTGAACCTATTATTTTAGGCATGATAAACTTTAATTCAGTAAGAGTTTTGATGTATCTCAATCTATGAGGAATGATCTCCAATCTAAGACAACAAATAATTTCAAGACAAAAACAATTAGACATGATATTTTCACAAATCTCCATATGCTCTAAATGCATTAGATTTTCTAACTTAAGATATCTTAGGGTTGGAAAACTTTCCTCTTTAAAAATCATGTTTGTACCTACAAAGGATTTCCTTCCAAGTACAAGCTTTCTCAATTGGGGAAACATTCCAAGAATTGGCATAGAATCTTCCTTGATTTGGCATCTTATTAGACAAAGTTCAACAAGATTTGAGGATAAGGGACTTGGAATCTTAAATTCTTTTATATCACACGTGCCCCAATTTACCATAAAATGGTTGAGTCTGCTACAATTTACCAATGATTTCAATGTTTTCTATTTTAAAAACTCTAAGAAAACTTGAACTTCTTGCATATTGTATATGGAAATGTGATAGGAATTCTTGGAGATCCATTCTCTCTCTGGATAAGTAAAGAACGAAGCTCCTTGGAAGCACTTTCAAGTGTAGTCGTAACATCAATCCGATTCATAATTTGTTCAAATTTATCCTTAGAGAAATCAAACTTCATGGAAAGTCTACAAAGATCCTTACTTAAGGAATAGAAACCATACCAAGCCTCATTTACCATTTGAAAATACTCATCCAATCTTTGAGGTTGTAGACAAAATTTTTTTACAAAATTATCAATACGACATGATACAAATCTTCTTGTTGTTAAAAACGTAGATTCTTGGACGTCAATCAAAAACCTTGTTTCTAAAATAGCTATATACTCTTCTGCTATATCCATTAAAAGATCACCCACCAAAAAAGAATAAAAAAGATAAATAACTCACTAATCAAAATAAATATACATATATAAACAACTCACATTCTTTTTATAATATTTTTATTTTTTTTAAAAAAATATATTAATATTAATATTGTAAATAATTATTATAATATTTAATTATACAAATCATACATTAAAAATCTTAAATTTTTATAAGATTTTAGATATAATTTGATAGTAAATATATACTAAATAAATATATTTATTCAACATGCTAACCTTTTCCATGATTTTGAAATGTTATTGATTCAAGTAGCTCTTCCATCCATATGCTTTATCTCTGCAAGCCATATAGTCCTGACGAGTAATAACCAAAAAACCAAGGATCAACTAATTTTTCATCATGTATTTACTTATCAAAAGTAAGCAAGATAAGACATTTGTAGCTTGTGAGCACTTTTATTATCTCTTTCCAAAGTTCATCCTCCTGCATAGACATCAGTCCAAAAACATCATTCTTTTTATCATTTGAAAGAAGTTGCTTTAAAATATCACAATATACGATTACTCTTGTTGGCGTGCTTACAATAGAAACCCAAGCAAAAGTAATTGAAAATACTTTCGAATAGAAATAGAATTATAAATTTATTTTGCTCCACAAGATCAATCAATGATTTGATGTTGTTAAGAACCCTACTTTTATAATATGTGAAAGCCAATGTTTTAATGACACTTGGGATGCCACTATTGACTCGTCTTCTATATGATTCGATATTGACATGGATTGCATCAAGTTGATCATCAATTCGATAAGAAAAACATCGAATATCATTACCATTTTGTAAGTATGTAGACTTATCGTTTTGATCTTGTAGTAGTCTACAATCTTTAGACTATTGAATTTGGATTAACATAGACTTTAATTCATGTAGTCTATTGTAGATCCAAGATGGGGCTATTCCATCTAACAAATTTTGGATATGTCTCAAAGGAATGGAGATAGATTCTGCCATTAACAAAGAAGAAATAATTGTTGAGAAGTAAAGAAGAGAACATAAATTGGAGAAGTTTTTATTACATGCAATGATTATGATTAGTATGCAAAATTAGACATCGAAACATGTATATATAAAACAAATTAATTTTCGAAAATATATTCCTTAATCATCTCAAAAGGTAAGGCAAAGAAATATTCAAATCTTACTTGTGAGGTTTAGGATGAATTTAGCCATAAGTATGTGAAATGTTATAAAATATTAGTTTTCCGCATACTTAAATATATTTTCAATTGAAAACTTTTTTTTCAAAAAAAATTATTAGTATTAGTTTCTTTGAATAATTTATTAGAATACTTATAGCAAATTAATAATTTTTATAGGCAATTAGAAAAATTCATTATTTAATTATTTGTATTTAATCATCTAATAAATATCCAAATATCCAAATTTAGAATGACTTTTGCCTTAAATATGTGAAAAGTTAAAAATATATTAATATTTATCATATGCTTAAATATCTTTTGAATGGACTAAGGCTATATGATGTTATTTGATACTTGAGACTATAAATGGGGTCACGGAAGGTTTTTTCCCGAACCTTGTCAGCTGTGCTTTGCTCGTCGAGGAAATACGAGAGAAATAATTGGTTATAAAGAAGGTGCAAGAGAGGTGTTTGCAAGTTAATATGGAAATGGCATTTCTTTGTAGGAATTATATTATAACAAATAATTTCAAGACAAAATAGATATAGTGTATAGTGTAAAAGGTGACTGGACACTCAGAATGTGTTGGGATTTTTGGCTTTCACTTGTTTGTGTGTGAGAGTGAGTTACTGTTTATATGGAGAGAGAGCTAACAAGGTGGTTACACATGGATTAAGTACCCTTTTCAACATACCGAAATTGTGGCTCCAAACAGTGTCTATCAGGTTATGTACATTTAGTTATAAGTACAGAGGGGATCTCTCCATGTCAAAGATCATTGCCCTTTGCGTGGTACTTCTAGTCCCCGGCCAGACTTGGTCGAAGAAAATATCAGAAGACCCGGCCGGTCCGCGTGGGGTGTCCACCTCGAATTCTCTAGTGTAGCTGGACATTTTGAGACTTTGGTGTCTCTCAATGCTATTTTGGGCATTTTTTATTTTATTTGTTATATCTAAAACCACATATGTAACACTAATTATTTCTAACTCAATAACTATAAAAAGTTTCAATAATGATTACTTATAACAGTAGAGAAACGCAAAAGGTATAATTTTATGGATAAAATTACATTAGGAATAAATTTTTTCTGCTTCAAATCAATAAACCCTAGTAAATAAAAGTAAAATTTTTACTTTGATTCTTTAAATTTGTTGATTGCATTAGAGATATCTTTGGGAGAATATGGAATTAATAGAGGAAAATACTCTTAAAAGGTTGGGCATATAAAAAATTATAGTATTTTCAATTTATTTTTTTCTTAAGAATTAAATAAATAAATAAGATCTCATATAAAAAATTACGAAATTGAAGGTTTTACATTGCACTAAAACTTTTGATTTATGAAACGTCCTTTTTATCAAAGGTACATATACTAAAAATTTATATACACATTTTATGACCAATTTTCTATGCAACACTTTTTTCACAAATCCTCTAAGAAAGTAAATGGTCCATGTTTAACTGCTTCAATTTCTTCTTTGTTTATATTTTGTATACGGATCATATCATTGAAGCTTTTAGGCATCTTGAACTTCAATTCTCTGAGAGTTTTTATGAACTTCAACCCATTAGGAATGATTTCCAATCTAAGACAACAAATAATTTCAAGACAAAAGAGATTAGGCATGCTACCTTGCAAAATCTCTATATGCCTTAAATGCATTAGATTTTCTAACTTAAGATATCTTAGACTTTGAAAACTTTCCTCTCTAAAAATCATCTTTGTACCCGAAAAGGATTTCCTTCCAAGTACAAGCTTTCTCAATTGGGGAAGCTTTCCAAAAATTGGCACTGGATCTTCCTTGATTTGGCATCTTATCAAACTAAGTTCAATAAGATTCGAAGATAAGGGACTTTGAAGCTTAAATTCTTTTAAATCACACCTACCCCAATTTACCATGAAATGATTAAGTCTGCTACAATTGATGAGCACATCTTCAAGCGGAACATCACTTTCCTCATAATTAAAACCTGAAAAACTTACATGCAAGAATGTCTCCTTCAACTTTTCTCCTCTCTTGTTAATACAATCAATCAAATCACAAGTGCTCGTCTTTCCATGAACTCTTGCATCAATGTGTCTTAGACTCTTCCATTCCAAACTAGTAAGCTCAACTTTATTGATATCAAAGTTGACAAGTATCTCGAGTTTGTCCAAGCCATTCAAGGACAATTTTTCTTTTCCTTTTCGCACTTGATGACAAGTAGGAAGATAAAGATGCTTCAACTCTTTTAGCTTCCAAAGTACATTAGGCAAAGTAATTTCTCTAGGAATAATTTCAGCTACTCTTAAATCAAGCGTTTGCATGAATCGAAAGTTTCCTAGGGTTTCTGGAAATTCTTCAACAGTAGAGCCTTCTAGACTAAGAAACCTTAAATGACTTAAGCTTCTTATGTCCTTTGGAAAATTTCCACCACGGATTTCAAAGTTCTCTATTTTTAAAACTCTAAGAAACTTGAACCTTTTGCATATCTCAGATGGAAATGAGATCTGAATTCTTGGAGTTCCATTTTTTTTCTCGATAAGTAAAGAGCGAAGTTCCTTAGAAGCTATGTAAAGTATATTGGTTACCTCAATGTCAATATGATCATGATCATCATGAGAAGAGATATCAAACTTTATAGAAAGTCTACGACCATCTTTACTTGAGGATTTGAAACCGTAAAAAGTTTTATTTACCATTTCAAAGTCCTCCTGAAATCTTTCAGGTTGTAGACAAAAGTTTTTTACAAAATTATCAATACGACATAGCACAAATCTCCTCGATGTTGAAAATTCAGACTCTTTGACATCAATCAAAAGCATTCTCGCTAACATAGACAAATACTTTTCTGCTACATCTATTGTTGTTTCTTCTCCAACCAACAAATTAGATGAAACTATTCCTTCAGCCATCCACATCTGGTATAACATTTCTGTACTTATATCATCACCTTCCCAAAATTGTCCAAGATAGAGAAAACATGCCTTCAAATGAATTGATAAACAATCATAACTTAAAGCAACAATCTTCCAATGACTATCTGAATCATTGAGATATCTTAAGGATCTTTGCACCAGTTTCCAATGACTAGTTGATACATCTTCTCTCAAAACTCCCCCAATTCTAATAATTTGCCGTGGCACGTAATTGCATTTCTTAATCAATTCCAATCCAATGTTTTTTAATTCTTCAGAATTTGAATATTCTACAAAACAATAGTGCATAAAGTTATATTTCTATTCAAATATCTATATGATGTGCTATTAATTAGAATGCAATAAACATCATAAATTAATTAGAAGCATTAAAAAAAAATGAGATGAAAAATGAAGGATATCGATCATGCTAACCTTTTTCATGATTTTGAAATATTATTGATTCAAGCAGCTTTAGTCCATATGTTAATGTATCCATGTCCTTTTCTTCTCCACCAGTAATAATCAATAATTTGCTTCTCATTGGGCTATAAAATAGACCAACTAAATGTCCATGATATATTGAGTCATCATCAAAAGAAATCAAGACAAGATATTTGTTGCTTCTGAGTAGTTTCATCAACTCTTTCAAAAGTTCATCCTCATTCATAGATATCAATCCAACAATATCATTCTTCTTATTATCAATTGGAAGAAGTTGCTTTAGAATGTCACGATATACAATTATTTTTTTTGAGTTTCTTTTCATGGAAACCCGAACAATAGATTGAAAACACCTTTGAATATAAATATTTTCATAAATTGATTTGACATACACGTAATGCCATAAAATATTAATTTCCAATCCTTTCAATCTAAGTGCTAAAATTAATACTAAAATAAAGATCCAAAGAATTACTTTCGAACCCGGAGATTCTTTTCTCATAATCATAGAAAAAATTGTTATGGTCATTTTGGAGATGAGGGCTTAATATATTCTCTTCATTCCAATCTTTTATTTCAAAATTTTGACTTTCAACAAATTTACTATTCTTAACAAGATTAATCAATGATCTAAAATTGTGAAGAAACTTACTTTTATGGTATGTAATACCCATTATTTTGATAACTAGTTGGGATTTTACTTTGGTTGGGTTGGTTGTTTTTTTTTTTTTTTTTTTTTTTTTTTTTTTGGGAAATTTTTTTTTTTTTTTTTTTTTTTTTTTTTTTTTTTTTTTTTTTTTTTGGTTTTTTTTTTTTTTTTTTTTTTTTTTTTTTTTTTTTTTTTTTTTTTTTTTGTTTTTTTTTTTTTTTTTTTCTTTTTTTTTTTTTTTTTTTTTTTTTTTTCCCAGTAGCTGTTTTGAATATGTTTGATTTGCATGAGTTTGCATTCTCTGTTTTGTTTTTTATTGGGGTTTGGGTGGCTTTTTTTTTTTTTTTTTGTTTTTGTTTTTTATTTCTGCGGGGTGCGTACAGTTGATTTTTTTTTTTTTTTTTCTTTTCCTGTTTTTAATAGAGTAGAAGTATGTATTTGTAATCAGTTCACTTTATTCTGTTTTAGTTCATTAGGTAGATTGTTTGGTAGTAGCTAGAATGATTTTATTATATAGCACTTTGCATGATTTGCATGGCATTTAGGTTAATATGTTCTAATAGATTAGTATTGCATGATTTGATTTTTACAGTAGGAAATTTTTGCATGGCTTATATATATGTATGTACTATAATTGCACCTTGTAGTTTCCAGTAGTTCATATATAATTATATATATGTACAGCTTTGGTGAATTGCAAATATCTTCCAGATTTTGTCCTTGTTTGCAAAAATTTCGTCCAGTACTTCTTTTTGCATACACCTTATTAGATTAGTTGATGTATATATATAATGTATTTCAATTTCCAGTAGGTAGAATTTCGTTCTTTGTTTTCTTTGTTTTTGCATGGTATTGTAATTAGGGCATTAGATACATTAGTTGTATGTAATCTCATTTCTTTTGTTTTTCGATTTCCAGTAGCTAGATGATTTTTGTATATATATATATAGTGTTCACTGATTTTTCGTTCAGTGGCAGATTTTTATCCACTGCTGCCTTGTATTTAATCCAGTAGATATTGCATGCTTTGTTCTTTTCTTGTGAGAAATTCCAGTAAGTAAACCTTACTGCCTCTGCTGTAATTTTTCCCGTAAATTTCAGTATGCTAACTGCCCTGCTCATTCTGAAAATCCCAGCATGCACTTTCCTCTGTTTTGCAGAAAATTCCAGTAGCTATACAAAATTCCATTAGCCTTACTTGTACAACTCTGTATTTGCTCTGTTCTCAAAAATTCCAGAACTGAAATTTTAATTCCCCTGCTTTTTCCTCTGTTTTTGGCAGTAGCCGATTGCATGCACACTTTTTAATTCAATTCTTTTCCTCCATTTTCGTTCAGTTCTATTGCACTTCATTTCTCTTTCTTTTTAATTCAATTCTTTTGCATGAGTTTCATTTCTTTTCCTTTTTTTCCTCCATTTTTATTTCTTTCAAATTTCTTTCTTTCTTTCCTATACATTTCATTCCATACTTATTTATCATTCTTTTATTCTTTCATTCTTTTTCTTCTTTCTTCCTGTCAATTAATTTAATTCATTTTCTTTTCCTTATTTTTGATTAGATTAGCATTATTTAATAATCTTATATTTTATATCCTTTTATCCTTACTAATCTCTCTTTTCTTGTTTTGTAGGTAATGTGATTTATTTACCTTGTTTTTCTTCATCTTTAAATTTCTTTACTAGATCGTTTGTAGTAGGGCATTTTTAATTTTGTAATTTCTTTCTTTCTTTGTTTTGTTGTATTCTATCCTTCTTGATTGTTTGTTGAAGGTAATACAAGAATCAATAGGCTTCGCTACAAAATTTGGAAATGCAAGTGGGACAATTGTCCAGGCAATTTTCAGAACAAGCAAAAAAAATTATTACTCCCTAATAACACCGAACAAAATGCCATCGAATAAATCGAAAGATGAGGTTGTTAGGGAGGACAAAGCGATCCTTATAAAAGTCATTGAAGAAGGAAGAAGCTCCTAAGAAAGGAACAAAATAAGTTCCAAGCATGCTTGCTCGGAAACAAGATTTGTCTTTCTTCCCTTTCCTTTTACCGCTTTTATCGAGTCATACTTGGTTTTTGGCGTTCAATTATTGTCTATATCGCTTTTGTTATATTATTCCCGGATTTTCCGGATAGGGTTTATTTGTTTTATTTATTCACTTTTTAGATGATTTTATTTGTTTTTACTCGGCATTTACTATTTGATTTATTTAGGATTTTTATGAGTATCTTTTGTGTTCATAGTATACTTTCCCGTTTTAAATAAAATTTTCTTGTTTTTATTTTTCTAGTTTTTCGCACTTATTCCCGTTTTTGTATTTATAGTTTTCCCGCACTTATTTATTTTTCAAATAAGTTGTGGGGTACGTTTATAATTATTGTCAATATTATTTGGGGGTAGGGGTGTGCTCGTTTTAAGCCAACAAAAGAATTTTAATTGTATATAGGTTAGTATAATTAAATAAGGATTAAAATAATTGAATATTGAATGTGTGTTAGCTTTCAACGAATTAGATATATATATATATATATATATATATATATATATATATATATATATATATATATATATATAAATAATAATTTTCTAAATAATGCATTCGTTAATAATATTAACAAGTAAAGTCATGTGTAAAAGCGAAAGAAAGTATCCTTAACCAAAAAAGAAAAGGAAAGTATCCAAAAATTTTTATTGTTGAGGTTTCCGATATCTTGTGAGAGACTTTGAGTTTAATTCACATTAGGAATAACTTAGTGTTGAATTTCATACTCTTTCAATTTCTTTTTTTCTTTTTTTTTTTTAACTTGTCACTTTGAAAAGATCAAAATATTTTTTCTTAAAACCTAATTTTCAATAAATATTTATTCAAGAAATTGTATCACATTCATTCAAAATATTTTACATCATATGTACAAAGATTTTTTAATATTATTCAATATAATTTTTGAGAATTAGAATTGTATTCTTCAGGCACTTTAACCCTTCAAGAATTTTTATATACGCACATCATAATCAAATAAGCCATATAAATATGTTATAATAACATTAATAAGGTGCATATTAAAATTTTCATTACATGTCAAACTAACTTACCTGGGTTTTTCCTCACTTCGGTACCTCTTAGTGGCCCTTGCATGACATGGAATGGGTATTTATGTCATTACGAAAAGTGTAGTCCAAAGTGTTGTAATTTCCTTCTTTCAAAAGTTTGTAGAGAGTTATCATTACTAACCATCGCTTGGGTTCCGTGCCATCCAGGATTTTGTGTGTAGTTACGTCCTTTCCTACGTGCAATTGATGCCCATATACGGCATAGAGATTTTTTAAACAAAATGTCACTTTTTTCTCTTTTTGTTATACCCTATTAGGTTTGCGCTTTTGAGACTAGAGACTGTCTCTTCCTCCATTTTTTGGGTTTATTCCCAAAATGTGGTGATTTTTGGATTTATTCCCAAAATATGGTTGTTTTTTGACTTACTTCCCAAAATATAGTAAGTCTATTTTGGCAAAGTAGACTTATATTTTTTTTTAATAAAATATTGAGAGTCTACTTTGCCAAAGTAGACTCTCAATATTTTATTAAAAAAAAATAAGAGTCTACTTTGCCAAAGTAGACTCTCAATTTTTTTAACAAAATATTTAATTTTTTTTTTTTTTTAAATTTATTTATAAATTTTAATTTTTATAATTTTCTAATAATAGTCATTCATAAATTTATTTTTTATAATTTTCATAAACATTAATTATTATTATACTTGTATTATATTTAACAAAGTAACGTAAACATCAATTGAAATTATAATATTTTATGTATTAATGTAAAATAATTTTTTTTTAATTGTGTTTATATATTCAAGTAATTTTAATTTTAATTTTTTTTTATATTCTTGAATTAAGTAATTTAATAAATTTATATTATATATTGACATAAAAAAATTTATTCAAATAAAATTTTTTATATATTGGATGAATTTTTATATCAAATAAATACTATGAATATGTGAAAAAAAAGTAAATATAAACTTTTATAATGGAGATAAAAATGTAATACATTATAAAGTAATTTAAAAAAAATACTAAAAAAAAAATACAATAATTATTTATTTTGGTTACAATCATGACCAGATGTTCCACATCCCCCCGGCCTAGAAGGTGGTCGCAAACGATGTCTATCTCGCAAATCCATCATACCGTAAGTACGTACTCCCTGTACAGCATCGTGATCATCAACGTCATTAGTAGTTCCCTCATGTCCACGTGTCACATACATTTGATCCAATGAATATCTTCCGGGGTAATATGAATTCAACGGATTTGAGTGATCTGCTACATTTGATCCAATGAATATTTGAATAAAATTTTTTTATGTCAATATATAATATAAATTTATTAAATTACTTAATTCAAGAATATAAAAAAAAAATTAAATTAAAATTACTTGAATATATATACACAAGTTAAAAAAAAAAATTAAATTTACATTAATATATAAAATATTATTTTAATATTATAATTTTAATTAATTTTTACTATATTTTGTTAAATATAATACAAGTATAATAATAATTAATGTTTATAAAAATTATAAAAAATAAATTTATGAATTGTTATTATTAGAAAATTATAAAAATTAAAATTTATAAATAAATTTAAAAAGAAAAAAAAAAAATTTAAATATTTTGTTAAAAAAATTGAGAGTCTACTTTGACAAAGTAGATTTACATTTTTTTTTAATAAAATATTGAGAGTCTACTTTGGCAAAGTAGACTCTCAATATTTTATTAAAAAAAAATGTAAGTCTACTTTGCAAAGTAGACTTACTATATTTTGGGAAGTAGGTCAAAAAGCAACCATATTTTGAGAATAAACCCAAAAATCACCACATTTTGGGAATAAACCCCCATTTTTTGGGCTACCGACAACTTTCCACTTTTCGTAGAGACTTTTAGAATATTTTGATTCTGAACAAACCAAAGTATGAAATAAAGATAAATAAATAAAATAAAATACGACTTACATATTATATAAGAGAGAATATGTTAGGATTTTATATAATACAAATATATTCGTATGCACATGTGTTTCTTTATTAATGAAAAGTTACTATGTATTACATTCATACTATAATTGCAGGTTTTAAACTGCAATGAAAGTTTTGACTTTAGAAAGCTCCTTTTGTCAAAGGTAAAAATAATTGAATTTTGTGAATACATTTTGTCACCAATTTTCAACACAACATGTTTTCACCAATCCTCTAAGAAAGTTAATGGTATCTTTGCAATAATTATAGAATATTGTATAGGAATTCTGTGTGTACGAATTTGATCATTGAATTCTTTTGGCATTTTAATCTTCAATTCAGTAAGGGTTTTGATGAACTTCAATCCATAAGGAATCATCTCCAATTTAAGACAACATACGATTTCAAGACAAAAAAGATTAGGCATGCTCCTTTCAAAAATATCCATATCCTCTAAATGCGGTAGATTTTCTATCTTAAGATATATTAGGGACGGAAAACTTTCTTCTTCAAAAACCATTTTTGTACCCATGAAGGTTTTCTTTCCAAGTACAAGTTTTCTTAATTGGGGAAACTTTCCAAGAATTGGCATCGGATCTTCCTTAATTTGGCATCTTATAAAACAAAGTTCAATAAGATTTGAAGATAAGGGATTAGAAATCTTTAATTCTTTTAAATCACACCTACCCCAATTTACCATGAAATGGTTGAGTCTGCTACAATTGATGAACACATCCTCGAGTGGAACGTCACTTTCCTCATAACTAAAACCCGAAAAACTTGCGTGTAAGAATGTCTCCTTCAACTTGTATCCGCTCTTGTTAATAAAATCAATCATATCACGGATGGTCTTCTTTCCATGAACTCTTGCATCAATGTGACGTAGACTCTCCCATTCCAAACTAGTAAGCTCAACTTTCTCAATATCAAAATTGACAAGTGTCTCTAGTTTAGTCAGACCATTCAAGAACAATTTGTCTTGTCCTTTTGGAACATGATGGCAAGTAGGTAAATAAAGATGCCTCAATTCCTTTAGCTTCCAAAGAACATTAGGCACAATAATTCCCCTTGGAATAATTTCAGCAACTCTAAGATCAAGCGTTTGCATGAATCGAAAGTTTCCAAGAGTTTTTGGAAATTTTTCAAAAGTAGAGCCTTCTAGACTAAGAAACCTTAAATGCATCAGGGTCCGTATATCTTTGGGTAAATTTCCACCATGAATTTCAAAGTTCTCTATTTTCAAAACTCTAAGAGACTTAAACCTTTTGCATATCTCGGATGGAAATGAGATACGAATTCTTGGGATTCCATTTTCTTTTTGCATAAGTAAAGAACGAAGTTCCATGGAAATTTTCCCTAGTGTATACGTAACCACAAAGTCAATTTCACCTTGATCAAATTGATGTGCTAAGAAATCAAATTTCATGGAAAGTCTACGACCATCCGGATTTGAGGAATTAAAACCATATGCAGTTCTGTCTACCATTTGAAAACCATTATGCGATGTTTTCGGTCTTAGAAAAAAATCATTTACATAATTATCAATACGACATAACTCAAACCTTCTTGCAGTCGAAAATTTAGATATTTGGACATCAATCAATAGCCTTGTCGCTAATATAGCCAAATTCTTTTCTGCTATATCCATTGTTGTTTTCTCTCCAACCAACAGATGAGATGAGACTATTCCTTCAGCCATCCACATTTGGTACAACATTTCTGTACTTATATCATCACCTTTCCAAAATTGTCCAAGATAGAGGAAGCATTCCTTCAAATGAATTGATAAATGATCGTAACTTAAAGCCACAATCTTCCATTGAAAATCTGAATATTCACGAAAGCTTAAGGAAAGTTGCACCCTTTCCCAATAATCGGTGGACATATTTTCTCTCAAAACTGCTCCAATTCTAATAATTTGTCGTGACACGCCATCGCATTCCGCAATTATCTTCATTCCAATTTCTTTTAATTCATCATAATTTAGATATTCTACAATATTAATATAATTCCATTAAAGATGCAAACAAACACTAGATATTAATAAATATTTTTTTTGGATAGTATTTGAGATATATTTCATTTTTGAATTTTTATATGATCTTTGAGGGGTTGTTGTTTTTTCTTTTTTCTTTTTATTTGCATCGTAGTTATTTTTTACTTTTACAATAAGCTTGAGGAAAAAAACAATATTAATATAAGTAGAGAGGTAAGGGAAAATAGAAGGATATTCATAATGCTAACCTTTTTGCTGATTTTGAAATGTTATTGATTTAAGTAGCTTCCATCCATATATTATATCTACACGATGCAAATCCATCCTGCTAGTAATAACCTTGTGATATGGTTTTCAAAGGGTGTCGGGTATGTTTAATTAATTCTTCATCATATGGTGAATCATGATCAGAAAAAATAAGAAAGATAAGACATTTGTAGCTTGCGAGCACTTTCGCCAAATCTTTCAAAAGTTCATCCTCTGTCATAGATATAAGTCCAATGACATCATTCTGCTTATGATATGAATGAACTTGCTTTAGAATATCACGATAAATATTTATATTTTGTCTTCTATAAATGTTTTCCACATAAACAAAAGCAAAATGAAAATATTCCCGAAGAGAAATCTTGTTAAAAATGTTTTGGAGATATAAATAAGGGAGTGATTCATCAACTGAAATAATTCCTTGATGCATAGAATTAACATCGAAAATAGAAATTCTTCCCTCGTAATCATAGAACAAATTGTGGTGGTGATGGTGGAGATTTGCACTCAATCTTTGCAATTCATCATCTTCATTATTCCCTTCTCTTATGTCGGAATTAAGGCTTCGATAAATTTAGTTCTTTTAACAAGATCAAACAATGATCTAATGTTGTGAAGAACCCTACTTTTATAATATGCGAAAGCCAATGATTTAATGAAACTCGGTATGCCATTGTTGACCCATCTTCTATGTGATTCGATATTGATATAGATTGTGTCGAGTTGATCATCAATTTGATAAGCGAAATGCCGAATATCATTAATCTTCCGTAAATCTGGAGTCCGATTTGTTGTTAGATCTAGTATACTGTTTTTACCCAATTGGATTTGGATTAGTATAGATTTTAATTCTTGTAGTCTATTGTAGACCCAAGATGGGACTATTTCATCTAACAAATCTTGAATATGTGTCAAAGGAATGGAGATAGATTCTGTCATTATTTGAGAAGAAAGAATTATGAAGAAATAAAGAAGAAAAGTAGTTTGGTTGAAGTTTTTGAACAAAAATTGGACTATCAATGAATTAGAAATGAGACATTATATATATATATATATATATATATATATATATATATATATATTTTATAATATAATTTCAATGATATATTCTCGAATTTTTCTCAACAAGTAAGGAAAAAGAAATATCCAAATTTTACTTTTGAGGTTTAGAATTACTTTAGCCTTAAGTATATGAAAAATTATAAAATATTAATTTTCAACATCCTTAAATATAATTTCAATTGAAATTTTTTTCAAAATTATTGTTAGTTTTTTTTTTTTTTTTAATAAGTTTATGAGAATATATATAAAAAGATTAATAATTTAATATACACAAGAAAGGTAAATTTATTATTTAATCATTTATATTTAGTGACATAAATTTCTTATAATTATATATATATATAATATATATATATATATATTTGAGTTGTGTCCTATTTCTTCGTTTTCCTAAATATCAAGAATATATTCTAAACTTATCTCAACAAGTAAAGTCATGTATAAAAAAATAAGTTTCATATTTAATTTTGAGATTTAGGATGACTTCGGTTGTGAATAAGCATGTTGTAATATGTATACTGAGCGATAAGTAATGTGAGAATAAGTATGTTGTAATATGTATGATAGAGCTAATAATAAATTGACATATTTAACTTTATATTCAATTTAAGAAGTATAAATAATCAGTATTTTACATGTCACTTATATTGTCGTTTATAACTATTTTAATTATTTTGAATTAAATCCAACATTTTATCATTATGGTAATAGATCTTACAATTAATTCCGATTATATGAATTGGTCTTTGTGATTAATTTTATTTTAAATAATTTGATCCTCTTTGTCATGTGTTCATCATTTTGACAAATCTTTTAGGGTATTTCCTATACTTCGTGTTCAATGACAATCAAAAGCATTTAGAAAGAAATAGAGGTATAATTTGACAATCATTTATCAGGATTTGTCGATTTTGAGAAAGAATAAAAAATTATTCATATTATATATTTTTCCAAAAAAATATGATAAAAAAATTCTTTCTAGATTATTCAATATGATTATAGGTTCTTAGATCTAGCCAACCAATACCTAGGAAGAAGGAAGAAGAAGAAAGAAATTAAAAAAAAAAAAAAAAAGGGAAAAGAATAGATAACTCAAGAGGAAGGAAATTTTGATATGTAGATCCAATCTCATATCAATGTCTTAAATTTTTGTCAATATTATCATTTTTTGATTTTTGTAATATTTAATTTTATTTGATGTAATTTTAATTATTTTTTATATTTTAATAGAGAAAACAATAAAAGGGAATGATAAAAAAATCTCTATAGAATAAAATTGGTATTTAGAATATTGGGTATAGTATTAAAGCATTTCATTTTCCAATTATGATTAGCAGTTATAAATATATATATATATATATATATATGAAAGGACTCTTCGCTCTAACGTGAGGAGTGAATATTGGAGTATTATATTTTTCTAACCCTACTTAAAAAAAAAAAAAAAAAAAAAAAAAAGGGAAGAATATGGTTGTGATAAAATATTTAGAAATGATATATGTGTTGAAAATACGAACAACGAATAATATGTTTGATGTAAAATTAATGATGAACTATTTATAAACTTATAAGTAAACCAAAAGAAATATCCAAATTTTACTAATGATATATTACTTAATTACTAACACATAGAGAGAGTGTTATATATAGAGAGAGAGTTAATTACTAACACATAGAGAGTGTTATATAGAGAGGGAGAGTTAATTACTAATGATATATATATATATATATAAGCGAGAGAGAGAGAGAGAGATTAATAACCTCCACAAGTAAAACCAAAGGAAATATCCAAATTTTACTCTTGAAGTTTAGAATGGCTTTGGCCTTAAGTATGTAAAAGGTTAAAAAATGTTAATATTCATAGAGATCTAAAAAGAAGAAAAGGTTAAACAAAAAAGGGAAGGGAATAGAATATAACAGAATCTCGATGGACATTCTTTTATATATTATCTAAAATATTAATAAAAATAAAATACGTGTCAATTTAATTAACATTTAGTTAATTCAAATTATATGTGTCTTATATTTATTGATGACTTGAACAATATTGTCCCTCTAGACTCAATGTACACTAGACGCAAAAGGAAATCTCACTTTTGATTACTTCTAATGACTTTTTATTAAAAGACTTTTTACTTATTAATGACTTTAGACTTTTTATATATATTATTGTAATTTTATTTGGCACGTGAAGTATCCTTTCGTTTCTTTCTTTTTCTCTGCTTATGGAGCAATCAGCCCTCAATTAATAATATTGTGATTCTTATCATAAGAAGTAGTTTTTTGCAATCAATGAGTTGAGTTGTTTGGTATGCTGAATTCTTAGAGTCACAATGCTATGAATGGTAAGTTTACTTTTGTTTTTCGTTTCTCTGTTTTTTTTTTTTAATATATAATAATTTTCTTCAAACTGTATTTCTTCTCGATTGGTGTTTGGCTGGTTTAGCATTTGCAAAACTATGAAACTTCTATTTGAAATTTTGTAAATACAATCAATCAAATCACAAAGGTCCTCGTCTTTCCATGAACTCTTGCATCAATGTGTCTTAGACTCTTCCATTCCCAACTTGTATCTACGTTATTGATATTGAAAAGTTGCCAAGTATCTCGAGTTTGTCCGCCGTTTCAAGGACAATTTTTCTTTTCCCTTTTCGCACTTGATGACAAGTAGGAAGATAAAGGTGCTCCAACCTTTTTGCCTTCCAAAGTACATTAGGCAAAGTAATTTCTCTAGGAATAATTTCAGCTACTCTTAAATCAAGCATTTGCATGAATCGAAAGTTTCCTAGGGTTTCTGGAAATTCTTCAAAAGTAGAGCCTTCTAGACTAAGAAACGTTAAATGACTTAAGCTTCTTATGTCCTTTGGCAAATTTCCACCACGGATTTCAAAGTTCTCTATTTTTAAAACTCTAAGAAACTTGAACCTTTTGCATATCTCGGATGGAAATGATATCTGAATTCTTGGAGTTCCATTTTCTTTCTCGATAAGTAAAGAGCGAAGTTTCTTAGAAGCTATGTTAAGTATATTGGTTACCTCAATGTCAATATGATTATGATCATCATGAGAAGATATATCAAACTTTATAGAAAGTCTACGACCATCTTTACTTGAGGATTTGAAACCGTAAAAAGTTTTATTTACCATTCCAAAGTCCTCTTGAAATCTTTCAGGTTGTAGACAAAAGTTTTTTACAAAATTATCAATACGACATAGCACAAATCTCCTCCATGTTGAAAATTCAGACTCTTTGACATCAATCAAAAGCATTCTCGCTAACATAGACAAATACTTTTCTGCTACATCTATTGTTGTTTCTTCTCCAACCAACAAATTAGATGAAACTATTCCTTCAGCCATCCACATCTGGTATAACATTTCTGTACTTATATCATCACCTTCCCAAAATTGTCCAAGATAGAGAAAACATGCCTTCAAATGAATTGATAAACAATCATAACTTAAAGCAACAATCTTCCAATGACTATCTGAATCATTGAGATATCTTAAGGATCTTTGCACCAGTTTCCAATGACTAGTTGATACATCTTCTCTCAAAACTCCCCCAATTCTAATAATTTGCCGTGGCACGTAATTGCATTTCTTAATCAATTCCAATCCAATGGTTTTTAATTCTTCAGAATTTGAATATTCTACAAAACAATAGTGCATAAAGTTATATTTCTCTTCAAATATCTATATGATGTGCTATTAATTAGAATGC
>JAHSUH010000835.1:0-15237 GCA_025388415.1 Cynanchum wilfordii | reverse complement strand
TTTTGATTTTGAAGAAGATATAAACATATTCCACAGAGTTTCAAACCACTAAAACATCAACAGTTTGGAACATAGTCAGAGTAGCAACACTGAAAATAGCTTCAAACTTGATAATGCTGATTGATGTTGAAACCCATCATCATCCATTGCATAACCCCCCCACAAAGATCATTTCTTAAGATGGGGAAAGCATGCAAATAGATCAGACTTGGGGTGCTTTGCTTCAGCATGTTCCCTACACTTCACCTCTGAGGTAGTGCACATAAACGTTTGCATGCACACTTTGCACTGTATTCACCAAACAATAAAAGAAAAAAAAGACATAAATTAAAAAAGAAAAAAAAGACATAAATTAAAAAAGAAAAAAAAAAACATAAATTAAAAAAGAAAAAAAAAAAACATAAATTAAAAAAGAAAAAAAAACACGATTTAAACAGATGATGCCAAGATCATACTTCTTTCATAGTAACAATAAATTCCAATTTAAGAATCTAAGTTTTTCGGAAGTGCATTGTTGATGCCTACACAATCTTCCAAATTCATGTCAAAAGACTATATTCACTTCTTCAAACTCGTCATATTTTGAATTTAGATTGAACTATTTTTTGTTGTAGTTCAAATTCATCCGTACGTATATATAAAGATGGATTTTTATGATTAAATATGTTATAGTTTACAGATTGTTCTTAAGAGTTCTCCATATAATATAACTTGTCTACTAACTTCCTAGAACTAAAAAAAATTACAGATAAAATCATACCAAGTAAATTCTAGACTACAAACTTCGTTAGCTCCTACCAGGCACCAGATCAGGCATAAACCCACATAAACAATCAGGAGAAAAATAAAATGAAACAGATTGAGTCCTTTTGCAGCTTTGTAGTTATCTTTTGGATAATAATAGCTCTTTAAATGCCTGCGTAAAGGCTTGGCATCATCAAAGGTATTAAAAAGGCCCGATTGCTATCTATTAATTCGATTGAAGCTTCCATAAGAGTTTCCCAAAATTAGGTTTCGTAATTAGATTTTTAATTCTGAAGTTTCGCCCAATTCTATTGAGAAAAAAAAGAAGGAAAATTACTAGTAATCTACGAAAAATTAAGTAAAACTGATGGATCAGATCCAAAACCAAGAAAAAAATACTGCAAACTACACCGGGAAAAATCACTAAAAAAATACATAGAGAAGAAGAAAACCTGGATATTCATAGCTTTTTTGTTGCTCTCCAGTTGACTTCCTGAGAAGAGACCCTTCCGTGAGCTGTAATCTAGATTGAGGATAGAAAGCAAAAATTTCAGAGGGATATAACAAAAAAGGTTACCCACCTTTAGCAGCGGCCTTCGCCTTTTCCAAATTTTTCTCACGAGCCATCTTGGATTTCTGACCATTGCCTCCACCCATGGCTGCCCTTTGATCTCAGAGACAAAATCCCCCTTTCTTTCCTTCCTTGCTAACCTTCCGAGTTCTGCCGCGTCCTGCTTCCAACTGGGGCGTAAACCAATCACACCTAAAGAGATATATATATATACACACGCTCACTTTGGCGAAGGTTTTTAAGGGTTGAGCGAAGTAATTTCAACTTAAAGACAAATTTTTTTTATTTTTTATTTTTTATTTTTTTTGGTAAGTAACTTAAGACAAATTTAAATGCTAGTTATTTATCTCAATTTAATACCATATTATAAATGTAACTAAAAAAATATATTTTTTAAAAAGAAAAATTGACTTTTATACTTAATTTAATTCTTTCGACTAATTTTGTAAAATAATTTAAATAATTTTTTTAGAGTATGGATTTAAAATAATTTTAAAAAGTTTTAAAATTTTTATTTAATAAGGAACTCAAAATCATGTAAATTATATTGTTATAAATAATATAATGTTATTATGTATTTTAGCCTATTTCAAATAAGTCTTATGAATTTAAAATGTGTCAATTAAATAAACATTTTCATATTTTTTACTTAATAATTATTTAATAAATCAAGTAAGGTGAGATTTCATGTTATAATATATATATATAACTATGAAAAAAGGAAGGGGAGGGTGTGGAAATTGAAAAGACAAGACAGGCAAACCAGCAACTTCTGTACTGCACTTTCTTGTGGGGCATATCATTAGCGTTAACTAGTTTTTCTTTTCCAATTATTTATTTATTAAAAAATTATTATTATTATTTTTAATAGTGTCTATAAAATATAATGTGACCACGGTTCACTAGTTGGTTCAATGGTCCATGGGGGTTGAGCATGGTAGAGGAACCACGATTTGATCCTCACAATCGTGATTGAGAGGAGTTTAAAGTCGTAATCCCTAGACTCATTCAAAATCTAGATTTATTGACCCATGAGAGTTTAGATCTGGGATCCTTAACCGAAAAATTAAAATATAATGTGACTCTAATTTGATTAAAAATATAGTTCATCATTTGTGCTTACCAAATTTAGGTTGTAACGGAAATTCAACGCATTCTAGAATTCTCTATTGCGTCATTTCCTCCTTTTAGTTTTTTTGTCTCCTCTTAATTGGAACAATTAAATGATTTCTTTTCTTTAAGGGATTTATTGAAAAATAAAATGGTTAATATATTAAGAAGTATCAAATAGTGCTACCAAATGGTCAGCTTAATCAATTTAATTTGAAGTGTGAATTGCGGATCAGTCTCCAAAGTTATAACAAAACTCCATCCACATTCTCAACCAATAAGGATTCTAATAAATTTAAGACTTTATTATTTAGAAAGTGATTTGAATTTATGACATTTTAGATTATAAATATACATTAACTGACCTGTTCCTTTCTACAAATCCTATTTTACTTGTTAGGACTTTTTGCTTTTTTACTAGACAAAAATAAATAAATACAAGAATTTATAAGTAATTATTAAATATGACAAGAATTTATTAACAAAAGTTACCCTAGGATAAGAATCAATTCATGAGATTGTTGCTAGAACATAAATAGAATTGAAACAGATATGGTTTAGGATTCTTACTTGGTTCGATGATTCAATTAGGATGACCTATATTCGAAGATATAACTTTAAGCAGATCTAAGACAATTGTGATTAATATTAACTTTATTACCGTACCGGAGTTATCTAAGACGATTACCTCAATATGGGGGTTGCAAGTAATCCTAAATTTTTTTAGATTAATTATTAAGACGTCAATTTAATAAAGTAATATTAAGATTTGCATTGATTATGAACTCAAGATTATTAGGTCATTGATATGTCGATTTATATCGTGTTTTTAAGGGGTAATTATGTTTAATTATGTTTAATTTAGAGTTTAATTAGACTTAATTAAATGGAAATTACGCAAATTTTTGGAAGTTTCAGGATCGAAATTGAAGAAATGAAGAAATCAGGGACTAAATTGTAAATTTTTGGAAACTTCAACACGGGCGTGTTGAAGAGATCAACATGGGTGTGTTGGCGACACGCGACACAAGCGTGTTGAAGGCAGCTTTGGCATCCCACATCGAATTTTTACTGTTTTCGGCTCCTCTTTCACTCCTATAAATAGAGGCGGGCAAGCCTTGTGCACCAACCACCAACACACCAGAGTGCAGAGTTGCAGAGAAATTGAGGGATTTCGAGTTTCTACTTCCGTAGATTCTCCGAAATTACCCTCATTGTTAAATATTTTCTAGTTTTTATATTTTTCTTCTTAGCTTTAGGGTTTGAGCCTCCACCATAAGGGAGAGCTCTATAGCTTAGTTGAGAGGTGTGATTCTAGAAGATTTCGTGGGCAAGACAAGGAGGAAGGCTAGTAGGCTTCGAGAAGAATCGGAGGTCAAGTCCCGTCGTTGAAGTAGTGACAACCATACGACAACTTTTCTTTTCCCTCTTCTCAAGTCTATTATTTTTCATTATTTATTTACTCTATCTCTGTCTCATTGGATTCTTTTATTATTAATGATAAAATTAGAGCTATTATTAATTTCCCGGGAAGAATATTGATTGTGATTATTATTGCTTTATGCTTTCAACTTGATTTATAATTCAAATATTGCTATGAGACTTAGGTTTGCATCTAGTTGAGTATTTATTTGGAATAATTTATTATTTTGACAGTTTGTTAATGAGACTCCACCATAAGTGATTTAATGAATTGTCGGATTAGGTGTAATAACTTTCAACCACCATATTGAGGTTAGGCACCCTAATAATCTTAAGCTAATGTTTAATGCAAATTTTAGGATTACTTTATTAAATTGACGCCTTAATAAATAATCTAAAAAGATTTAGAATTACTTGCAACCACCATATTGAGGTAATTATCTTAGATAACTCATGTACGGTAGCAGAGTTAACATTAATCATAATTGCCTTAGATCCGCTTGAAGCTACGTCTTTGATAACTCAATTTTATATCGTGTTTTTATACATTAAATGTGTTCAATTCGAGTTAATTACGGAGTAAATTGGACTTAATTGAATGGAAATTATGCAAATTCTTTATGTTTTTGATTTCCAGTTTCAGGACCAAAATTGAAGAAAGGAAGAAATCAGGGACTAAATTGCAATTTTTTAATAATAGTTCATCACGGGCGTGCTTGCCAGTCAGAACTCGCTGTTGAAGGCAACTTTGGCGCCCCACATGGAAATCTTACCTCTTTTCAACTCTATTTTACTCCTATAAATAGACGCACTCCCTCGGTTGTTGAACCACACTTGAATCAATGTGAACAAGAGCATTTCCGAGTTCCTAGCCAATAGGAATTTTGTGATAAGCTCTAGTCGAAGCTTTAGTTTTCATTTTTCTTTCTTCTTGAGTGTAGGGTTGAGCCTCCACCATAAGGGATACCCTATAGTTTAGTGGGGGGAGGATACACTTGAAGATCTTTAGAGCCGAGATAAGGATCCTGAGTACAAGTCTTGGCGAGGTCCGGGAGATTAAGCCCGTGGAAGTAAGTAGAGAGAGCAACACGACAACTTTCTCTTTCCTTTTCTTTTCGCTTTGTATTACTTTTCCTTTATATGTTATGATTCTCGTGTCCTAAGATACTCTTTTATTTTGATTGATTAATTAATGATTTATATATTTCCTAAAGGACTTGTTTTAATATACATTGTGAATTACTTATTGTTTTACGCTTTCGATTTAATTCTTGTATCGAGTTTATGCCATGAAACTTAGGTTGAGGCATGATACTAGAATAGTTAATTGAATCGACGGTTTGTAAATGAGTCCCCACCATAGGAGATTTTAATGATTGACGATTAGGACTAATAACTCGTGACCACCACACTCCGTGGTTAGGAAGCCTAATAATCTCGGGTTTGGAATCAATGCAAATCTTAAGATTATGTTGTTGAATTGATGCCTCAATAGCTAATCTAAAAAGGTTTAGGATTACTTGCAACCACCATATCGAGGTAATCATTCTAGATAACTCTGGTATGGTAGTAAGACAATTCAATTCATAATTGCCTTAGATCTTTGCAAGCTACACATTCGAACATTGTTCAACTTAATTAGTCATACGTACTTCATTAGAGATCTTAGTCAATTATTTTCCATTCTTGTTTTAAATATTCTTTGAACAAACATATATGAATTGAATGTACACATAGGACTAATTCCCCTAACTTTAAAGTTTGTCATAATCCGTAGAAACTAACCAACCGCTACTAATGTTCCCGAGGATACGATATTTATAAATTTAAAATCGTGGTACTCCCGTGTTACTATCTGCATGCGATAGGTACTCCGCCTTAGTTTTGTTTGATTATGTGACACCTGTTTTGTGAGATTATTTGCTTTATATGATACTATATTTTACTCACTCAAAACACACACTGTATTTTTAAGCGCTGCTAGGGACGCGAAATTCATAAGATTTTTGAAATTCCCAAAAATTTTAGAAATTTTATGACTTGGTAACAGTAGTATTTATCAATTAAGATACAATTAGTGGAATTAGATCCTATTTTCGTGGTATAAGATTTCCTAAATTAAGTAATTAAGGCTATCCATGTTTTAGAAAATTCATTCTAAAATCATACTAAGAAATTTTCTATAAATTATCTAGAATATTATAAAATCATAAAAATCCGAAAAAAAAACAAAAACATTTAATCTTCTATCTTCTAACTTATAACTATATTTGCATCTTATCTATCTTTGTACTCTTTGTTTTGCGATTGTATGACTCGAGCCTCCGGGGATGAACTCCAAGAAAGGCTTGTGATGACATCAAATATGATCATGTTTTGGGATATAAATTGTGCATGATTTGTGAGTTTTATTGTATTAAATTGAGATAAATTGACTGGACATGGGTTTACTTGTATATTTTGCATTTCATATAACTTCAGGGTAAATCGCTTAAAAAGTAAATCTTCAGAGGTAAAAAGTGCAACATTATGGAAATATGATACGCCCTTGGAAGCCAGACTTCCCCACGCCCGTATGGAGCCATGCGCCCATATAAAATAATCACCTACTCCTACGGTCGAGCACTCTGGATTCTACGTCTATAGGACATAACGACATCAATACACCCTTAGAGGCAGAAAGGGGTACGCAAGTAGTCATGCCGTAATCACCGCTTTTCTTGTAAAATGACGATTTACCCGTTTTCAAGAGTCATAAATATTAGGATTTTTAGCATTAGTCGATTAGCTTGATTATCACATTGTTTTAGATATTGAATATCATATTGGGTTTTCTTGAATTTCATATATTTTGGTATAGAATTTAGGGAATTTTCTGTTACTTTGTTGATCTACATTCAATTAGATAATTCCCCAGGTTGTTTTAGTGATACTGTTTTCTAGTTAGGCTGTGTAATCTCTCCATGGTCTATAAGGCAGAGTTGTGCAACCTAATCAAGAGGGGCTTGGATCTACTTCAATCATCCAAGCTTGAAAGTGCAAGAAGAGGATTCAAGAGAGGAGTTGAAGTGTAGAGATCTTTCCTAGATCAATTGACAACTCGTTTTGGAATTATTTTCTTACCTTCTTCTATTACTTTTGATGATATTTCCTGTAATCTAGTTTACCAACCTAATACTCTCTTCTTCTACATTTCTATAGGGTAGAAGTGGTTGGTTTCATGTTACATTTTCACTTTGAGATTGATCTATTGTGAGCTGATTGTTATGATTTTATTAGCTTGAATTGCAATTTCAATTATGGCTTTGATTTGAATCCCTATCTTGAGCTGAGCTTTCATTCGATTTTGTGGTTCAAGGGAACACCAATTGTTAAGTCGACCTTGGATATACGATTAGCGCGGGATTAGCTCTGGTTATTTCCTATTGATGTACTAGACCCCGGATTATTTGCAGGGATCTAATCTGACTAATATATTCGACGAAATTCTTACGTGAATTTCTTTCAACCACATGTATTGATGAAATTCATCTTTAGACTCGGATTTAAGAGAAATTGTGATAGATGATTCATGACACTTGATTTCACTGAGAGTATATCCTCCACTCTCTCTAATGTGTTTAGTGAGTTCTTCAAATATTCCATATTATCTCATCCATATTCTTTACTTTGTTTTCTTTTAATTTGTTTTCTAGGAAATTAGAATTCAATCCTATCATTCTTGATAAAGGCTGGATTACTTGATGATTGATTCATACTTCCAAATCATTTTCAGAATTGATTTGATTATATTTTCCACACTAAAAATTAATAGACGTCTTGGGGAAAACCCTTTTATAAATATTAAACTCGGACACTACTCTTCATTTACTAAACTATTTCGATAGGTTCTCATCGAAGTAAAGTTTATTTTCTTAGTGACAATCCTATTTTAATCTTGAGAATTCATATTATTTTATTCAATTATTTATATTATTATTATATATAAATATAACTTATCATATTTTTGGCGTTGTTATCAGGGATGTTTATTATTTAGATTCATGATGTTTTCCCCTTAATTCCTTTTGATTTCTGGAAAAAAATTCATAGTAACGGTGTGAATCATAAAATGGATCAACTATGTTATGATTTGTTATATGGAATCAATCTTAAGTATCTTTTTAATTTTCTTGTTCTATTTTTTTGAAGTATCCTTTGATCTTCTTAATAGATCATTGGATATTTTGATTTTGTTGAGATTGATTTGGATTTGTTAGTTGAATCCTTAGTTTTTCATGATTTTTGTAGTGTAATTTTCAGATTTCATTTGATTTTTTTATTTTTTTCTTAGAATTTCTTGCTCTTGTTTTAGTGGATTTCTTATGTTACTTGTATTTTGTTTCTCTTTCTTTCATTTAATTCGTTTTTTTTAAGAATTTTTTTCCTATTCTAGATTATAGATTTTTGGATTTAGATCTTAGGTTAGATGATTTAGTATCATGATTTTTAGGTTTAGTTAGTGTTTTGGTTAGTTTAGATCCCTTAGGTAAATACTTTTACTTAGAATTTTTGTTAGATATAGCTTAGATATTTTGGATTTAGGTTAACTTTAGTTGCTTTTGATCTTGATTAGATAGCTTAGTTAGTTTAGTGCTTTAGATTAGGTTAATTTTTAGTTTTACTTACTTTCATTCTTAGGATTTTATTTAGATCTTTGGGTTATGTTTCTTAGTCTAATCCTTAGGATTAAAATTTAAAGTCTAATAATTTTCTTAACCACACTCTTAACATATGATCTACTTTGTTATTAATATCTTTAGTGTTTTTTCTAACTAGTTCTTAGGTATTATGGTTAGTATAGGATCTAACTAATTTTCTAACTTGTTCTTCTGATATTCTACTTCTCATTCTTATAACTTTAGTGCTTTACTTTCTTGATTGATTCTTTCTTTGATTGATTTCTATTTCATGTTCTTAGATATATTTTCATGCTTTTGTTTTCTTGGTAATTCTTTAGCAAAGGTAGTTGTTATAGATATCGTCTTGATTTTAAGGTATTATGGTAAAGTAGTTTAATTTACCTCTCTTCGTAACCTTAGTTTCAGTACTCATTCACTTGTTTTGCATTTTCATTACTTGTCTTACATTTCTTAGTTAGTATTTAATTTTTATATCATTTTATCTTCATTTTTATGTTCTTTAAGTACTTTCTAGTTTAGTTAGTATTCTAATAATGACTTCAATTCATGGAGATTATTATTATTGAGATACTTCCTTTTGATAGATCTTAGATTAATGATTAGGAGTTTTTCATGCCTCTTTACTTTTTTGTTAGCCTTAATATGTGTTGGATATGAGTTTAGGTATGACTTTGCATTTAGATTTCTTGCTTTGCACTTTTTGATAAGATTTAGCTTTAGTTTGCATCAATAAATGGTCACTATTGCTACTAGACTTGCATCTTTAGGATTTTATTTTTTGAGTTCTTTAGGTAATAGTATAGTATAGTTCTTTCTATTGAGTAGAAAGCATTCTTAGACATTAATTCTAAGAAATGTTAATTCTAGTGACCAATATTTGTTTTAATTTTGTTTTTCTTTTTTAGTGAGTATGACTGTATTTTGGTTGAAAAATGTTTGAGTACTTTGTTTTGCATATTCTGTCTTACTTCGCATATAATTGAATAGTTAGTATGGATTTGCAAGTTTCAATTCCTTTCTCTTTGTATGTGGTTTAATAGTTTTATATGAATTTGCATGTTTTGTTTTGTTCTTGCATGAATTTGCTGTTCTTTGTTTTCTTTTACTTGGCATATGATTTAGCTGTTTTGATTGTTTTGCCAAACTGCATATTAATTTGTAATAACACAATTTATATAGCTTTTATTTAGGTATAGTTTGCATGGTGATTCATAACATTTAGGTAAATTATATATATTACATGGATCTTACCTTACTACTTTTTGCATTCCAGTAGTTAGATTTAGGTATATTAGTTATATATATATTGCATTTTCTTTGACTTCCACGTTAATGGCAGTAGCATGTTTTTATGTATTTATATGCTACAATTCTTGGAGATTAGTTTTAATTTTCAATATGAATAGTAGTTTAGGTAGTTTTTCATTGCATGGTATTTGTTGATTGCATATATTAATTCTGCATGATTCCATTATGTATAGTATAATGTGCATATTGCATGAACAGTAGATGTACTCACAAGAGTTGCACTTTACTATAGGAATTGATGTATATAGAATGTATTCCAATTTCCAGTAGGTAGTGTATGTTCTTTATTCTTTTTGTTTTTGCATGGCATTTAGGTTATCAATTCCCAGTAGGTAGTGTATGGTTTCTTTGTAAATTCATTTTGCATGGTATTGTAATTAATGGTATATAGATATGTTAGATGATGTAATTGCATTTCTTTTTGTTCTCATATAATAGCATACAGTTTATATGTATATGTTTGACTTCTTTCATATAGACAATTTGCATGGTCAATTTAGAAGTTCAATTGCATGTTCATTTTGTTCTGTTTTCGGATTTCCCTCAGTCTAGATGATTCTTATATATTTCTGTACACTGCATGTTCACTGATTTTTCGGGCAGCGCAGTAACAATTTGTATGCACTATTGCTGCCTTGTATTTAATCCAGCAGTTTCTTACACGTTCTGTTCTGTTTTTGTGTAAAATTTGCAGTGAGCATTCTTCACTGCCCCTGCTGTATTTTCTTTCCAGAAATTGCAGTATGCAAACTGCTCTGTTAGTTTTGAAATTCCAGTATGCAAATTCCTCTATTTTTCAGAAAATTCCAGTAGCTAATATATATACAGCTCTGTATTTGTTCTGTTCTCAAAAATTCCAGAACTGAAATTTCCATTTTTCCCTGCAGTCTCCCCTGTTCTTTCTACCCGAGAGCATGCATATTTTCCTTTTCCTTTTCATTTCTTCAAATTATAGTCCAGAATCCAGTTTCTTTTTTCATTTCTTTTCCTTTTCTATTCAATTTTGCATGCTCATCAAATCTTTTCATTTCTTCCTCTATTTTTATTTCTTTCAAACTTCTTTCTATCTTATACATTTCATTCTATTCTTCTTTATCATTCTTTCAATCTTTTCTTCTTTCCTTCATTTAATTCATTCTTTTCTTTTGTTTTGAATAGATTAGTTTTATTTATTTAATCATATTATATTTTATTCTTTTCAAATTTTTGACTAATTTTTCTTTTCTTGTTTTGTAGGTATTTTGATTTTCCTCTAATTTTTCTTGATTTTATATTTTTTTTCCCGTAGATCGCTTATAGTAGGATATTTTAATTGTACTATCTTTTATAATTGATGTTTTCTGCCTTTCCTCTTAATAACTTTGATAGTGCATGACTAGATCTTCTACCCCAACAATTAGGGAACAAGTAGACGATCCATAAGAAATCATTCGCCTTGCACGTAGAGAACAAAGAAGGAGGGAAAACGAAATGGCAAATAGAAGGCCACCTTTGGAAACCTACATTCAAGCTCACTCCGTCCCACTAAGCAATGCTATTAGACTTTCGGAGAATTGCAAGGCTGCAATTTGGAGGACTTCCCTCGGAAAACCCTTTGGAACATTTGGCGGAATTTACTTCCTTGTGTGATGGCTTTAAAGGGAAATCTACCGTTGAAGAAGCTATGTTGAGCCTATTCCCGTATACTTTGAGGGATAGAGCAAAAAGATGGTTATTGCAACTCACGACGGGGCTATTTCTACTTGGGAGGAGTTGAGCCGAGCTTCCCTTGCTGAATATTATTCTGCTGCTAAGATCTTAGAATTTCGAAGAGCAATCTAAAGCTTTGCACAACAAGAAGGAGAGGCAGTTTTTGAAGCATGGGATCGACTAAAGGAGTTAGTACGATTATGCCCCCAACACGGCCTCTCCGATCCTCTTATGATGCAACAATTCTACGGAGGCAGGAGTGAGTTGGGAAAGAAAATCCTTGATGGCTTGAATCCTCAAGGAGGATTCAACGGGATGAATGAAGTGGATGTCGAGCAGCCCTCGAGCGCATGTACCGCATGAACCAAAAATTGGCGCACTAGTGTTCTAGCAAAGCCCGTTAGAAGTCCGGTTCATGTTGCTTCATCTTCTTCTCTCGATGATCAAATAGAAGCCTTAGAAATCAATTCAACTCCCAGCTCAACGTTCTTCAAGGAAGAAATGTTCAAAATATAAGCTTCATTTGTGAATTCTCACAAAGACCACATTTTAGCTGAGATCAGACTTAAGTGGGATAATCACGATTCCCGAGGAAACCGAGTTCATTGATGCCATACAAGCCACACCCATGGGGAACTCCTATAATTCCTTTTGGCGGAATCATCCCAACTTTTCATGGAGGAACAATTCCAATTCCATGGCGCTCCTTCGAACTATCAAAGAACGGGACCGGATATCAACCTATAGCTCTTCCTCCTCAACGAACCTTCACTCCCTCCTGATCCAATTTCATAAATTAAAGACATGATGAAGGGGATGACGAGTTCACAAAGAGATGATCGAATCTAACAAAAAGATTCAAGAGTCTAATGAAGAGAGGATGAAGTGCATCGATATCCGACTTAAACAAACTAAGGGTTTCGTTCGGAAATCAACAAGCGCCGTTGCAAAATTTGGAGATTCAAGTAGGACAACTATCCAAGCAATTCTCCAACGCGAGAGGGCAACACTTCCTAGTACCACCAAGCCAAACTCAGCTTGAATGCAAGCAATTAACTCTTAAATCCGTAGTAAATCTTTCCCCACCTATTCCTAAAAAGACTAACGTACCTATTTTTGTGTAGGAACCGTTGTGGAAGATACTAGGAAGGAAAAATGAGCCATGATGAAGAACGAGAGGAGAAGAAAATCCAACTTCCGAAGAAGATTCCTAAGAATTTTTGCCTAAAATCCCCTATCCTTCTAGAATCAAAGAAGAGAGAGAAAAAGAACAATTTAATAATTTCGTTAAAACTTTTAGTCGTATTTCTATTATTCTGCCTCTACTTGAAGTAATTTCTTCGTCCAAAATACTCTAAGTTTTTGAAAGACATTTTGCGTAATAAGTATCCTTTTAGACCGTGAAAAGGAAATTTTGAATGAAGTATGTTCAACTTTAATCTCCAAGAAATTACCTTTCAAATGTAAGGATCCCTAAGTTTTACTTTACCTTGTACTATTGGTATATCTGTGATTTATGTGCTTTAGCGGACCTAGGTGCAAGTGTAAATTTGACGCCTTCAAGTTTATTTGATAAGCTAGGGTTGCATGATTTGAAATCTACTAGGACGTGTGTACAACTAGCAGATAAGACAATTAAAGTCCCGAGGGGTAGTTGAGGATATCCTTGCAAAAATCGGAAAATTTATATTTCCTAGAGACTTTGTTGTTATGGATATGCATGGTGAAGGTGGTGTACTACTTATCTTAGGGAGACCCTTTCTAGCTACTACTAAGGCACTAATTGATGGTAATCCAGATTTATTACACTTCGTGGTTTCGATAAAGAAATTACATTTCGTATAATTGCTTTTGCTTGTTTTTACTTAGAATAAATTTCTTTACTTCATTTTATTGTTTTCTTACCTATTTTCTTTATTTTCTTATTTTTTCGTATTAATCAAATAAAAATTCCAAGCTTGCTTCCTCGGAAATCTAGATTTGTTTTCTTATCCCTTTTCTTTTATTGAGTCCTATTTGGTTATTGGCGTTATTTGATGTCTATATCGGTTTACTAGTGGCCGATGTTCCAGAATAGGTTTATTTTGATTTGTTTACTAGTTTCCGGATGTTCGAATAGGATTTAATTCCTTTACTTTTGATTTTTCTGTTTTAATAAAAGTTTTGGACTGAATTTGAGAACATTCGCCAAAACTGGGATCGGAATTTGAATTTTTCAAATTCTTCCCGCTTTTTTTGTCCCCTACGGTCAGAGAGGTCCGAGACTTCACGTCCGTAGGAAATACTATGACCATATTACTCATATTACTCATAATCGCCTTGATTCTCTCCCCCTGTAATCGCCATCGCGACATCACTACGGGAGTAGTACTTATTCCGACGCCCGTATCACCTCCACTATAGGCGTAGTATTCCTTATATGCCCATAGGAAATCCATAATTTTTCAAAATTCAAATTTCTTTTCGAATCTCGGATTTCGACACGGCCACAAGAACTTCTATGCCCGTAGCGTGATGTGAGTTATATTATATATAAAAATAATATAAATAATGGAATAAAATAATACTAAAATTAATAGGAATTCTCAAGATTAAAATAGGATTGTCACTAAGAAAATAAACTCAACTAGGCAGAAACCTATCGAAATAGTTTAGTAAGTAAAGGTAGTATTCGATTTTAATATTTATAAAATCGTTTTCTCAAGGCGCCTATTAATTTTTAGTGTGGAAAATATAATTAAATCAATTATGAATATGATTTGGAAGTATGAATCAATCATCAAGTAATCCAACCTTTATCAAGAATGATAGATTGAATTCTAATCTCCTAGAAAGCAAATTAAAAGAAAGCAAAGTAAAGAATATGGATGAGATAATATTGAATATTTGAAGAACTCACTAAACACATTAGAGAGAGTGGAGGATACACTTCACAACAAAATCTTGTTTCATGATTCATGATACTTGTATCATGAATCAACTATCACAATTTCACCAAATCCAAGTCTAAAGATGAATTTCCTCAATACGTGTCGTTGAAAGAAATTCATACGTGAAGAACAACTCGAATATATTAGTAAGATTAGATCCCTACTAATCATCCAAGATCCGGTATATCAATATGAAAATAACCAAACTAATCTAGCACTAATCTATATCCAAGGTCCCGGCTTAACAATTGCCAGCTAACTCAACCACAAAATAGAATTAGAGCTCAACTCAAGATAAGAAGTCAAATCAAAGCCATAATTGAAATTGCAATTCAAGCTAATAAAATCATAATAATCAACTCACAATAGATAAATCTCATCGTGAAAGTATAACATGAAAACTAACCACTTCTACCCTAAAGAAAATGTAGAAGAAGAGAGTTCTTATTGGGTTGGTAACTAGATTACAAGAATTATCAACAAAAGTAATAGAAGAAGGTAAAGAACATAATTCCAAAACCATTTGTCAACCGATAACCGGAAAGATCTCTATACCTCAACTTTCCTCTTGAATCCTCTTCTTGCCCTTGAAACTTGAATGATTGAAGTAGATAAAAACCTCTGATAAGCTGCAAAACTCACCTTATAGACCGAGGAGAGATTATACAACCTAACTAGAAACAATTATCACTAGAAACAACTCTTAGGAATTATCTAATTGAAAGTAGATCAACAAAATAATAGAAAATTCCCCAAATTCTATACCAAAAATATATGAAAT
>JAHSUH010000833.1:0-19242 GCA_025388415.1 Cynanchum wilfordii | reverse complement strand
AGATCTGGCTGAGTACGATTTATCCGAAGATGAGCGAGAGATCTTTGGCGAGGATCAGCTGCAAGAGCTAGCCCTCCTCAAGCTAACACCACCAGAACGCATCCACGCCGAGCTGGAGAAGCTGAAGCGAGAGTCGCAGCTATACAAGTCCAAAACAAGAGGCAACGTAGCTGCATCGCGGAAAGTGCAAGTTAAGAAGGAAATTATGCGTAAGGAGGTCCAGGCCGTGAAGGCGGGTGAGAAGGCAAGGCCCTATTTTCCGAAACGCAGCGTCCTTAAGAAGGCCATCCACGCAGATACCTTTGAAAGCTTAGAAGAAAAGGGCGGCAAGCATGCGGTGGAGCGCTACTTGGCACGTAAGAGCAAGCGACAACACTAAAATGGGGCATCGGACAGCGCGCTGTCGTCAAGAAAACTGGCTTACTTTTGCATGAACGGTGTGCAGAGAGCCTTGGATCATGCCTCTTGGTAGTATAAATCTTTTCCCTCTCCTTAGTTCGGGCAGTAATAGAAGGAGTCCACGGGCTCTCCCTTTTCGGCGCACCAACAGGGCATGGAGAAAAAAAATCACACTCTGGTTCTGTTACCGGTACTCGATGCTTTGCCCTCAAATTTTATTATGCGGCTTGTGTCTGTAAAGACATCTATAACAAGATCTAAGTTAAATAGAGAGAGAATGTCTGAAGATGTGGGACAATTTGTTCTACAAAAGCTTCCTTTCATGCCAATATTGTGCCTTTCAACCAACAATGCTCTTATTATTCTCTCTTTGATTTACCTCCTCGTATATTTTGGATTTATTAGTGAATGTTTATTTCAGTTGCATTTTGACAAGTCGGCATGGCTACTACAAGCATCCATTGCATAGAACGTATAACCGCATCTGCGATTTGGGTCTCGCTTATTTGTTCCCCAGTAAAAAATTGGGTTGCTTTAGAAGGTTGCTAGCCCACTGCAACCATGCCAAACTAAAGGTAAGTAGTGAAATTTCGTGATATATTTTATCTTTGCCTGCCTGTCCAGCGGTGCGGCCGTGTCAAGTGGATCGCGTCTACCTCTGTACATATGCCTGGATGCATCCTGGCGTGTTTGCGCTCATTGGTGCTGGTACTTTTCTGGCTGGTACCTGACGCATAACGATCTCGATCGGCGTCATCGTGGTCGAACTCTCCTTGGAGCTCCATTACTTATTGCCGGTGGCTACAGCCATCGTGACCTCGAAATCCGTTGCTGACCGACTCAGTAACCCCCTCTATCACGAAATTTCGCATCTTAGCTGTGTGCCGTATTTCAGACCGGATTTCCCTCATTCCGATCTCGAACAGCTCGCTGTTACTGACGTCATGAGTACAAATGTGATGATTCTTAGACGACGCGAGCGAACTGAGGTTGTTCGGTCGGTCCTACAGACCACTACCCAACACGCGTTTCCTGTGGTGGAGGCGACGCATGAAAGCAGTGGCCAATCGCTACGCAGCGGCCGAACACCAAGGGAAAAAAGAGCAGGGAACGCCTCTGGCACAGGCCCTGAAAGTGCCTCTGACCAAGAACCCCACTACAAGTTCACCGGCCTTATTGCGCATGAGAATCTTCAGGTTTATTTTGCACTGCCCCACCTCTGCGAACTGCCACTAAACGACCCAGAAAGTGATGGTTTTGATAGCCGTCTTGCGCCGGGCGTTCAGGCGCTCAACTTTATGAGTTGGAAAGAGTGGCGCGATCATAAAACATCTCTCTTTCTAAAGGTAGCTAACTACGACGACTGGGTGAAGTTCCACGCCCCCTTCAGTGGGAATAGCATCACGTCCAAAGAGCAAGGTGGCTCTACTGCAGCGACGGGAGCGGCCGCCTACGGCAACGTGCGTCGGGCGGCAGGTCCTGAGCCCCCGTACCTGTCAAAGGTTGTGGACCTTTCCCTAATTCCCAACCTCAGTCCATGAGGGATTCCACCGTTTTTTCATCTGCATATGTGCTATCAAATGTTTCTTAGTATGGGCCTGCGGCACTTGGTGGTCGTCGATGAAGATTAGGTCTGTCGCATGATCGCGCGCAAGGACCTCCTGGCGGATGTGCTGCGCCGGCGGATGAGAGAGATGCACTCACGCCTGATGACAGGGAGTAAGGACAGCACCACCACGCGCGGCAATAGGGCAACCTCAGCACCGGATGCTCCATACGACGTATTTGACAACATCGACAGCACATAATGCACACTTCTTCTGCAAAAGCTAAGTGAATTAGTGTTCCGTCAGCCGTGTGAAGGTCTGCAGCCCAGGTGTTTGCCCCTACCAAATCCTCGCATAACACTGTTGAGTGGTCGCCAATCAATCAGTATTTGGTCATCGAACCATTGTAAGAGTTATTTGATGCTTGAGACATCGGTCTGAAGTCAGAATCGGAACCAACTCAAAGGAGGCTACTGTCACGGCAACACCTAGGGCGAGGTCATGAATATGCCGTGAACTACAAGTTATGTTGGCACGTACTTCCTCAAGGAGTAAAATGCTATGGTGTAAGGTGGTCGGAAAACTTTTTTTTCCATGTGCATAAAGGGCTTATATATTCATATCTGTCATACTACTACTAAGCAACAATAATATAATCCCCCTTCGTTCTGCACATTGTTTCTTTTCCTTGTCTATGTAAAGTGAAAACTGTCTCAAAATTCCTTTTCTCTTGCATGATTGCAGCACAGCTCATATAAAGTTTTCTTTTTAGATATACACACAGAGACACTGAAAGTGCGGCACCAGAAACTCCGAACGTCGGAGAAGGATCGGACGATCATAACAGCGAAGAAAACAATAGATTATTAATCATACTTATCGCCTGAAGTTAAAGTTAACAATCAGCAAAGAGAAGCGTGCACATACGAATTGAGGTCAATAATTTAAAAGGTTACGGTTCGTGTGCTACACACTTAACATAGAATCCATCTGTGTATCATTACCCTTGCTCTCGTGCTATGGCAGACCCCGCACCTACTATGTCTGAGTCTGAGCTGGATCAAAAACTCAGCACCCTCCTTCAGGTAATGGTCTTGCGCCTTCCTGCGGGTAAGAGTATCTCTTCTGCGGTCGTCCAGCAGCTGCTCCGGACCAGGTACGCGGAGATCTATCCGGAGTCTTACGTTGTCAGAAAGGGCCATCTCATAGATGATATGATAGCAAGTTTTCTGAAGGCAAAGCAAGAAAGTGAAACGGTAGTAACCATTGTGCCAACGTTACCTAACTGCGATGGACATGCTGCAAAGACTGACAACGGTAAGCGCGCGGTTGAGTCCGAAAGCGAAGTCGAAATCGACGACGACGACTACGATGAAAGTAGCGAAGATGATGATGACGAAAGCAATGATGAAGAATACAATGACTCGGACTATGAAGATGATGATGATGACGAGAGTGTAACTGAGAGTGAAAGTGAGAGTGAGAAGATGTCATTGCAGGAGCCCAAGCTCATGCGCAGACGTTTAGAGGGCAAGGGGGACTCAAAGAATGACTCCAATAACTCCCAGAAGCAACCTGCTAGCGACAGTAGCCTGGCCGTGGCGGAACGCTGCAAAGGGATGGCAAATTGCCTAAGGAAACTTGGATATCAGGTGCGCTCACCACGCGAGAATGAGTCTCTAGACTCCTATTTAAATGATTACCTTGCCAAGGAATTCAAATCGAAAAATCTAGACCCAATGAAGTATGGTAAAAGCGACATCAAACTCTACAAAATTCGAAAGGAGGTGGAGCTTCTTCAGAAAGATGGTGCCACTCTGAATCTAGATAGGCGCTCTCGTGTGGGTAGAGGCTATAGCGGCATGCAGTTGCCTGGAGAAGCACCAGCGCCCTCTCCCGCGAAGGTGTCGGCCTACGTCACTTCAAATCTTCTAGACGACGAGTAGCAATTTTCTAAAGTGATGGAGAGAAATAAGAGCAATCTTAGACGCATTAGCATGAAATCTGATCTGTATTTCGTTACTTTTTTATATAAAAAAATAATTTAAATAGTGGAATTTATGAAAGGGCATGACAATCGACCTATGATGGAAGAATATTATATACATATCTATAGATATAGATATATAATATTCATCTTGATGCTATTATTGAATTCTTCGCTCAAAAAAGAGAATTAAGTTTTCTGTGATGAGCTTGAGGATGTACCCCTTTCCCTTCAACTGAAGTGAAGAAAATGTAAATGGACCTTTAATAGGTGCGATCTTGTGTGTACTATTCCTTTTTCCCAAGAATTATATTTGTTTGTTAACGTTCAAAAAGACTCAATAGCCTTCCCTTTGATGGCTGTTATGTTAGATTGTACCAATATAGAGGCAATAAATTATTTTCTGATTCTATAGACTAATAAGAATATTCTCTTTTCTTCTTTCTGTGCGCTGCCTGTTGATAAGGTAATGTCGCGGGATCCCTCCCTCCCCACATTACTCAGGGAACCCAAAGGCGACGCTGCCCCTGACGACACGGGCAACTACGGCGGTGCTAACGACGCCGAGGAGGTCGCCGAGGACCTTTTCCCACTTTTCTCACAGCTCCCACCGGGTGACGGGGATGACGAGGCCGGCAGTGGCGCACACGAGGCGCCCGACGATGACACGGAGGACGATGCCCCACCCCCTGCCCGCTCCCTGCGGGACGGCCATCATGTACAGCAGGCGCGGTACGCCGCGGTGGGGTGGCGACGGGGAGAAGGACCCACACACACACGCACGCCCGAGCAGCGCCTGGCTCACGAGATACCGTGGTGGCAGTGGTGGCCGCATCCGTCGCATCCGCCCCTGGAATCGGGGCCGCGACCAAGGCAAACCCATGTATCTTACCATAGTGAGCGGTACGGCGCCTTTATCAAGGCCTATGTGGGTCTTTCCGATGAAGAGGTCCTCAAGGCAAGGCGTCGTGCACGCAGTATCTGCGTGATTGGTGTTCAGAAACTACAGAAGTCAAAAATAGGAACTGTAGTTCAGGCTCGGCGGTATTTTCTGCGCCATTCTGTCTTAGCGGTGGAGGGGGACGCTATCTTTGCGGAGTTAATGGATCGTGCGGAGGCCTTGTACGCACAAGAGATGCATTATCTTTGGAAGGCATCCGACCCAGAGGTGCATGCCGCCCTAGTGCCTGCAAACGGCCCCTCTTCCGCCGTTCGGTTTCCTACGCTGTTCCGTTCCACGAGCACACTTCCCTGCATTCAGAATAACATCAAAAAGGTCTCGCGGAAGCGAGCTAACGACCCTGACAACGGCGGAAATCTCGCAATCAGATCGCTTCCGCAGCAGTGTTTACCCCCCAACGCCCGCTGCATCGCGCTACATTATGGCCTACCAGTTCACAGCCTTCATAGAAAAACGGGAGATGTGGTGGAGCCTCAAGATTGCACCACAGATCTAGCAACAAACAACAACTCATATCAACCGCCGTACTACCGCCGGGCAACGCTGATTGCTGTCGTGAGCACCACCCATATTGCTCCAGGAGAAGAGGTGCGCGTTTCTCTGGAATCCTATTACCGCTGTCTGGACGAGACAGCGTGGTACGGTCGGCACTACACACCTTTTCACTCCCCTCGCTCAGGCGGCAAGATGGACGACGTTGCGGCGCTCAATCCGCTGTCAGGGAAGTTGCACAGCGGTGTGAAGGAGTTCAAGTTATGGCCGAAATCTCTGCCATACTACCACGGTGTTGGTCAGCGTCATGCTGACGATAGCTCGAGGGCGGGCTTTCCGTTCACCTTGGTGGACCTCGCGTTCACTCCGGAGTTGGGTGAGGGCGAACTTGGCGTTGTGGCAACGGCGTTTCTGCCCTACGCAACGTGCCTGCTGTACACGGGGCCCGCGGTGGCTACCCAAAAGGTCGAGAAGATAGCCTATGAAACCAAGCCCGGGCTTCTGAAGGTACTCGAATGTCATAGTTCTACTGCATCATTAGGCGAACAAGTGAAAGATGATTTCACTGTGAATAAAGTAAAGGAAGAATCGTCCGTCGGTAACAGTGGTTCTCTGGCAGATGCTTTCGTGGGCCGGCAAGCAATTTCGGCCACGGCAGCGACAGAGGAAGACCTATCCTTTGCTATGGACTACACCTACGCCTTGGGTCTGGGTAAACATGGCGTGTGCTTCGGTCAGGGTATCTCCCGTTATATCAATCACCGCTATAACCTGAGCCGATTCGGTAACGTTGAGCTCTGCTCAGTGATGTTATCCGTTCCCAGCGGCTTCTCGATTCGGGGTGACCGTAAAAAAGAGAAGTTGCGGACAAATCCAAGTTCTGGCCTCCGTTCTAGGGGCCGAAACCCCACAGCGACCGCGAAAAACGCCCCGATACGAAAAGTGAAGGTGTGGAGCAGTGCCCCTCCATCACCTGCACCTAGCGATGCTGCCATCGCCAGACACCTTTCCTCAACTGCTTCCCAATCAAAGGCGTCTGTCGAGCCGCGCGCTCATGATGGAAGCGCCGCTGGCTCCTCATATGGTAGCGCGGTAGCGGCGGCCTCTGCAAGCGCCCACAAACCGACCAAACGACGACGATGCACCACGATGCGTCGGGTCTTTCTGGAGGAGCATAGCCACTTCGTAACGCTGCCGTTCTTCCTCACGACAGCGGATATCGAGGCTGGCACGCCGCTCCTGGCATGGACGTATGGCGAGGAGTACGATGCGAGGCTGGAGCGCGCGGTTGTGGCCGACGGCGCGCTGGTACCCTATGCTGATGCCGCTCTTCTTAATGCTAGACTCATCATGGGGACCGTGGGTGCGTTGAGAAACCCCAAGCAGCGCTGCTGGCAGCGCTATGGTGGGGACTATCGCTACGCTTTGGGGATTGGGGATGTGGTGTGGCGTCGTCGTCCTCTTCCGATACGGGAACCATCGATCTACGGCACTGAGGTGCGCTGCCCGCCACCGGAGGATGACCTGTTTGTCATCGTGGATGTAATGTCTAGGAATGTGGAGAGGGTACTTTTGATGCCTCTGCGGCGCCTGTACCTAGCAGAAGAGATGCTTTACAAGGTACTCGCGCGTCTAAAGCTCGATCGCTACGTTTCTCCAGCTGTGCGTGAAACCGAAGAGAACAAGGCCAGGGTAAAAGGGGAGATTGCTAAGCCTGGCGTTGCTATTAAAAGTGAGAACGACGCTGAAGAAGATGAGGTCAAGGTCATTCTCGGTGCCAAGCTCTACGCATTTAGGTCGCGTAGCTCGAGTCGTGCACCCATCGCGCGACTGTACCCATCGCGCTCAGCATCCACAGGCGACACCGATCCCCCTCCCGCCCCTCTGCTTTGTCCTATGGCGGCTGCGCAGAAAGCGGCATGTCCACCGCCAGCCCTGCAGGAGGCCTGGGCGATCTTCGATGTGGATATACCAGGCAGTTGTCGCTCCCTCAGGGCGTGTGCTCAGAACGAATTGTACCACTGCTTCATAGCTAGCGTGGACAGCCTGGCTCTGCTGCTTAGCGGTATAGACTATTGTGTGGTGCGGCCGGTCGATAGTGCTTTGTCGAGTGCACCGTCCAAACCCATGATAGCGACAATATCAAGAAATTCGATTCTGGTCAACCTGCACGACCTCCAGGATACTACACGGCTGGTGCGGGACAGCGCGCGGGGACACATAGTGCCTGAACTGTGGAATGGGCTCCTCTGGCCCCTGATTCGCGACCTGCCCCGGGCTGATCATACTCTTCAGTACCATTTGTGTTGAGGAATATCGCACGGTGAACGTATTAATTGTGTGTGTGTGTAGTTGAGAGGGTCAATAACGGCCACGATCACAGCAACAAAAACGTGGGATTTTCCTCCAGAGGGCATTTGAGTGTGTATGACCTCAATCATTTCTATGAACATCTTGGCGAAACGAAAAGTAATGCACTCTACAGACTCCCTCCCTAAGATTTGTTCCCCTTTCAAAAAGAAGTGCAAGTAAAAGGAAGTAAGGGTTTAATCGGCAACGTGAAGAACGCTGCGAGGATAATAGAATCTACCTCGATTTAGAGGAGCTGCTTGGTATGGAACGACCATGGTACTGCTGCCGTATTCACGGCAACATTAAGAGGTCCGTTAATATCGATGGTACGGCGCTCTATCGCGTCGAGGAGGCGCCCTGTGATTGTTCATCTCCTCAATTTCTCCCACCTCGTCATTCACGTGCCGTGCCCACCAAAGAAAGGGGTGAAGTGATGCTAAACAAGCAAATGAAACTAAGTAAAAAATACAACCCTGCATGCAAAATCAAAGATGACGGTGGAGAAAGCTGTGATGTGCAGCCGTTACCATGTTCTCCCCCTAGTATTGTAGTGGTAGCTCCAGAGGAGGATCGAGAGGGTGATGATCGTGGCACTCTTCCTTTACCTGCCCGGGAGCTAGCTATTCCTACAATACCTGTTGATATCTCGCCTCCTGTAGTAGCTACGTATAGAAATGGAGCTGCACATGGAGAAGGACAGGTGGGAAATAAGATGGACGTTTCCGCGCCGAATTACGCCACGCCCCTGCCGTCATTGTCACAGGCCGCGCCGCCCCCATTATTAAGGCAGATAGTACCCACTGAAGGCATGGTGGGGACGTGTGGCATATCGCACAGCATCCCAGCATCGCCCTCTGGTACACATGACTCCACCACTCAAGCGACTCGCGGCTCTTTTTGCCCCTGCTGCGGTGCGCACATGGGCTTGGAGGCTTCCACTGCGGCGTTCCACTCCGCGTCCTGCGTCCAGGAGCAACACAGCCCTGACTCCCGCGCTCGCGCAGGTACGAATCTGCTTTGGCCACGACCTCCTGTGGCGGTGCCGGTCCCGCCCTCAGCTTCCGTGGGTGCCGAGCGAAAACAGCCGCAGTTGTCGACCTTGCCTTCTACTATGGCAGTTCCTGACTTGGATATAGTGAACGCCATCCTGAATCGCATGCTGCGCCGTGCGGAAGAGCGCGGCGGAGTAGTGGAGTCACCCTGCGGGCTGCCGTCGTGTGGGGTGTGTGAAAGTACCCCGCACAAGGCCGACTCTGCAGGGCAAGTGGCAACCGCTTCACACACGTGCGCGGAAAAGCGGGATGGGGTCGCGTTGTGTGGGGTAACGGAAGCAGCGCGCGGGCATTATGGCTGGTGGAGCGGCAGCGCAGCGGTAGCGATCATTCACAACCATTACTAAATGGATTTTTTCTGAAAGTGGTGGTCGTGAGGAGTGTTAGATGCTCCCGTTTTTCTCAGAATTGGTGATTGAATTGTTTTTGATTAGATTCTTGTATAATATTTATGTTTCTATTCCCAATGTAAATAATAGTTTACCGCTGAGGTATATCCTTGATTTTAGACAACCGTATCAGTGAACTCAGGGTCCGGCGGAAAAAAAGTGACCAAATCTATTGTCGGTGCAAAACAAACAAACGAAAAAAATGAAACGCAAAATTTAAGAGGGTTCACAAAGCTGTAAAAATGGAATAGACGATGGGAATTTCGTAAATGGTTGCAGGCTGGTTTTCATAGACCTCGCCAATGAGCTTTTCTTCGCAGATTGAAGGGCACTTCTTCATTATATGAGACAAGATTAAATAATTCTAGGAATAGAAATATTAAGAGCTTAACGTGTTGGAAGGAATGTGCTACAGATCCTGTTGTCACAGGAATCCGTGCTCATGGGAGATCACCTATGACTTTACCCCTCGCATTCGTCAATATCATGGTGTAAGGAATGCGGTACGTCGGGCCTGGGCGGTCCCCTCCAATGCATCATACAGGTTGTCCCCTGCACAAAAAAATGGTAGAATTTGTGCACTCAATAGAACCCCTGCTGTGGAGTGTAGAGATCCAAAGAGATGGCGAAAGCCACGAGTACAGCAGCACAGTAACCCCCCCGGCGAGTTGCTGCGGGGGGGGCATACCATGCATGATCAGGCCTCTTTGCAGTCAAGCGAGTCTGCTTCAAGTTCAGAGGAAACACCATGTCCTCATCCTCAGGCACCCCAAGAAAGCCCTGCATCTCAACCAACCCTATCCTTACTTCCACAAGAGCATCAAGTTGAACTGTCTGAAGAACAGAGACAAAAGCCAGCACCAACTGCCGTAGGGGCGATTTCTGAGGTGCCAAAAAAGTTGCTTGTGCCAAGCCCGCCCCCCCAAACATCCCCGGAGAGCTCCTTTACGAAGGCAGTAGGGCGGCATATCGCGAAAGACGTGGTGATGCTGCTGCGCCGCACGCGCGCTCACCAAGCCCTGAGCATGACCTCCCACGCAGTCGAGGGCAACGCGATGGAGATGATATCGACCACCATTCCAACCACTCGCAACCACAGTGACTACCGCCCGCGTACGCAGATGCGCTACTCTTTACCGTCTTCCTACAGCCAAAGGTTGCGATGGATGCGCGTGCACGCGGCGCAGCCGCTGTTCGTTCACAAAAGCAGCTATACTTCTCGGCATGCACCACAGTCTGAACTAAACGCTGTGCCGCTGCCTAAATCGGAGGGTTGCACGTTACGCGAATGGTACTGTCACCTCACCAAGGAAGCTCCTTGGCTAGTCTCCAACCGGCTTCGCGAAAAATTTTCGGCTTTTACCCATGGTGTGGACACATCCGCGGTGGCCCCTCTGCACAACTACAACAACACAGTATCAGATCTTTACGAAAGCACAATTGAGGAGCGCATGGAGTCCCTCCGAGAGGTTGAGCGGCGAATGTACGAGCGGCTAATCGCCGGCGTCGTGCCCGTCGCGGGGGCTCTCAATGGAGAGGAAGCGGCTGGAGTGGCAGCGGGCCGGGGTGATTGCCTAGAGGTCACCGGCGTCCTCGACGACGGGCACCTCGACAGCGCGATTGTGCTGTGCAACGGGCGGCTGCTGCAACGCCACGCAACGGCCGGTCTATCCTCGGTGGCCTCCAGTGCACGACCAGAGGTACCAGACAGTGATGACGACGACGACTTAGAAAAGTGGAAAGAAGGTAACGATGAGTTTGAAGAATTACCAACTGGAGTGGCACTTCTAGTCAAGCCTTTTGCACGAGAGGTTTGCACGCGCAGAGTTCCGATGATGGATGGGACACACGGAGTGGTGATCGATGACGATGTAGGGAAGCGGCGCACGTGGCCGAAAGGTCGTGAGTGGGATCGCCAGCGCGCGATTCGCGACGCCGCAGGCGCAACAGTACAGGAAGCTATTATCGATCTGAAACTTGACCCACGATACCGACGTCCAGGGGAGTATGTGCGTTGGAAGTACAGCAAGGTTAATAGGAGCATGCAGGTGGTGCCGTGAGGTTTACGGACATAAACAATCACGAAGAGCAAGAGATAGCGTTAGCTTTTTGTGTTCTAATATATTTTATTTTTTTCTTCCCACGGCCCTCTCTTCATATGTTTGTATCATTGTAAAGATGATGTATTGTACACTGACACTTCTTGGTTTTTATGCAAATAAACCATGTTTCTATACACACGTAGTTGTAGCTGCTCTCCATTGTGCTTCTGCTAAAAAATAGCAGAAGAAAATAATGAACGAGCTCTAGTATCATGCATGAACGGTGAAAATGTGGTGTTCATTGTAATAATAATGGAGGATGATATATGCATTATTTCTACTTTTTGCCACCGTGCCGTGTTATTGTCTCTCTGTTTCTCTCCTGCGCCGCCTTCACTCCAGGTTCGTTCACCTTAACTGAAGTATTTTTCGAAAATAAGACATTATTTCCAATATCGCAATAGCACCCACTCATGACCATTATGCAGCCCACATAGCCAATTAAGGTATTCTTCGTCCTCGGTGGACCTGGATCGGGGAAGACGACGAGCTGCGCTCACCTTGTCGAGAAGTTCGGCTACACGCATTATAGTGCTGGTGGTCTTCTCCGTAATGCCTCAAAGTCCGGCGGAGAGATGGCGGAGAAAATTCATGGTTACATGATCTCTGGTGATATTGTACCAGATGAAATCACTGTGGATTTACTCCAGAAGGCTATAATGAATAACCCCAACTCGAACGGATATCTTATCGATGGTTTTCCACGAACGATAAAGCAAGGACAGATGTTCGAGGAAGGTATTGCACCCGCTGTTGGGGTGATTTACTTGGATTGCAGTGATGAAACCATGGAGGAGCGGGTTCAGGATCGTGCCCAGTATGAGGGAGGCGAGAAACGTGAGGATGATACATTGGAAGTTGTCCGGAACCGCCTCCGTGTTCATCATGCTTTCTGTGAGCCCGTCGTGGATGTGTACAAGGCTCAAGGACGCTGTCATGTGATCGATGCAAACCAGGATCCGGATAAGGTATGTGATGATCTGGAAAAGCTGTTATTCTCTTTGGGTGAAAAGAGCATCGTGGGTAAGGCAATATAATAAGACCAAAAGATGCAATATTAAGGTGACCGAACAAAAAAATGTAAAGAATGGAGTATGTGCAAAGCAAATTGTACACACTTTAATATGTATAGTGAATCCAATGTACAATATAGTTTATATCTATGTATAAAGAAATTTGCTAGCAATGTATTTTTGATGTAAATGACCAACATGTCTTCATATAGTAACAATAGCACCATGTATATAGGAAGTAACCGTACATGTATACTTCTATACGTATACCTATATATATATATATATATATATATGCAAAAGTCAGTAACAGAATCTTTTCCCGTTGCACATGTTAACGACGTATTTTCTAAAGTAATCCGTGCGTCTGCGCACGTCGATAAGACCCCCATGTATATAGGTTAAGATACCATATATATGTAACTATATATGCAAAAGTCAGTAACTGAATCTTTCCCGTTGCACATGTTAACGACGTATTTTCTAAAGTAATCCGTGCGTCGCGCACGTCGATAAGACCCCCATGTATGGGAAGTAACCGTACATGTATACTTCTATACGTATACCTATATATATTATATATATATATGCAAAAGTCAGTAACAGAATCTTTTCCCGTTGCACATGTTAACGACGTATTTTCTAAAGTAATCCGTGCGTCTGCGCACGTCGATAAGACCCCCATGTATATAGGAGGTCATGTTTTAAAGTAACCGTGGGGCGGGGGCGGTCGCGGTAAGACCCCATGTATATAGGAGTAAACATGTATACTTCTATACGTATACCTATATATATATATATATATAATCGTATCTGAATCTTTCCCGTTGCACATGTTAACGACGTATTTTCTAAAGTAATCCGTGCGTCTGCGCACGTCGATAAGACCCCATGTATATAGGAAGTAACCGTACATGTATACTTCTATACGTATACCTATGTATATATATATATATATATGCAAAAGTCAGTAACAGAATCTTTTCCCGTTGCACATGTTAACGACGTATTTTCTAAAGTAATCCGTGCGTCTGCGCACGTCGATAAGACCCCCATGTATATAGGAAGTAACCGTACATGTATACTTCTATACGTATACCTATATATATATATATATATATGCAAAAGTCAGTAACAGAATCTTTTCCCGTTGCACATGTTAACGACGTATTTTCTAAAGTAATCCGTGCGTCTGCGCACGTCGATAAGACCCCCATGTATATAGGAAGTAACCGTACATGTATACTTCTATACGTATACCTATATATATATTATATATATGCAAAAGTCAGTAACAGAATCTTTTCCCGTTGCACATGTTAACGACGTATTTTCTAAAGTAATCCGTGCGTCTGCGCACGTCGATAAGACCCCATGTATATAGGAAGTAACCGTACATGTATACTTCTATACGTATACCTATATATATCTATATATATATATGCAAAAGTCAGTAACAGAATCTTTTCCCGTTGCACATGTTAACGACGTATTTTCTAAAGTAATCCGTGCGTCTGCGCACGTCGATAAGACCCCCATGTATATAGGAAGTAACCGTACATGTATACTTCTATACGTATACCTATATATATATATATATATATATGCAAAAGTCAGTAACAGAATCTTTTCCCGTTGCACATGTTAACGACGTATTTTCTAAAGTAATCCGTGCGTCTGCGCACGTCGATAAGACCCCCATGTATATAGGAAGTAACCGTACATGTATACTTCTATACGTATACCTATATATATATATATATATATATGCAAAAGTCAGTAACAGAATCTTTTCCCGTTGCACATGTTAACGACGTATTTTCTAAAGTAATCCGTGCGTCTGCGCACGTCGATAAAACCCCCATGTATATAGGAAGTAACCGTACATGTATACTTCTATACGTATACCTATATATATATCTATATATATATATGCAAAAGTCAGTAACAGAATCTTTTCCCGTTGCACATGTTAACGACGTATTTTCTAAAGTAATCCGTGCGTCTGCGCACGTCGATAAGACCCCCATGTATATAGGAAGTAACCGTACATGTATACTTCTATACGTATACCTATATATATATATATATATATATAGCAAAAGTCAGTAACAGAATCTTTTCCCGTTGCACATGTTAACGACGTATTTTCTAAAGTAATCCGTGCGTCTGCGCACGTCGATAAGACCCCCATGTATATAGGAAGTAACCGTACATGTATACTTCTATACGTATACCTATATATATATATATATATATGCAAAAGTCAGTAACTGAATCTTTTCCCGTTGCACATGTTAACGACGTATTTTCTAAAGTAATCCGTGCGTCTGCGCACGTCGATAAGACCCCCATGTATATAGGAAGTAACCGTACATGTATACTTCTATACGTATACCTATATATATATATATATATATATGCAAAAGTCAGTAACAGAATCTTTTCCCGTTGCACATGTTAACGACGTATTTTCTAAAGTAATCCGTGCGTCTGCGCACGTCGATAAGACCCCCATGTATATAGGAAGTAACCGTACATGTATACTTCTATACGTATACCTATATATATATATATATATATATGCAAAAGTCAGTAACAGAATCTTTTCCCGTTGCACATGTTAACGACGTATTTTCTAAAGTAATCCGTGCGTCTGCGCACGTCGATAAGACCCCCATGTATATAGGAAGTAACCGTACATGTATACTTCTATACGTATACCTATATATATATATATATATATAGCAAAAGTCAGTAACTGAATCTTTTTCCCGTTGCACATGTTAACGACGTATTTTCTAAAGTAATCCGTGCGTCTGCGCACGTCGATAAGACCCCCATGTATATAGGAAGTAACCGTACATGTATACTTCTATACGTATACCTATATATATATCTATATATATATATGCAAAAGTCAGTAACAGAATCTTTTCCCGTTGCACATGTTAACGACGTATTTTCTAAAGTAATCCGTGCGTCTGCGCACGTCGATAAGACCCCCATGTATATAGGAAGTAACCGTACATGTATACTTCTATACGTATACCTATGTATATATATATATATATATGCAAAAGTCAGTAACAGAATCTTTTCCCGTTGCACATGTTAACGACGTATTTTCTAAAAGTAATCCGTGCGTCTGCGCACGTCGATAAGACCCCCATGTATATAGGAAGTAACCGTACATGTATACTTCTATACGTATACCTATATATATATATATATATATATATGCAAAAGTCAGTAACAGAATCTTTTCCCGTTGCACATGTTAACGACGTATTTTCTAAAGTAATCCGTGCGTCTGCGCACGTCGATAAGACCCCCATGTATATAGGAAGTAACCGTACATGTATACTTCTATACGTATACCTATGTATATATCTATATATATATATGCAAAAGTCAGTAACAGAATCTTTTCCCGTTGCACATGTTAACGACGTATTTTCTAAAGTAATCCGTGCGTCTGCGCACGTCGATAAGACCCCCATGTATATAGGAAGTAACCGTACATGTATACTTCTATACGTATACCTATATATATATATATATATATATATGCAAAAGTCAGTAACAGAATCTTTTCCCGTTGCACATGTTAACGACGTATTTTCTAAAGTAATCCGTGCGTCTGCGCACGTCGATAAGACCCCCATGTATATAGGAAGTAACCGTACATGTATACTTCTATACGTATACCTATATATATATATATATATATATATGCAAAAGTCAGTAACAGAATCTTTTCCCGTTGCACATGTTAACGACGTATTTTCTAAAGTAATCCGTGCGTCTGCGCACGTCGATAAGACCCCCATGTATATAGGAAGTAACCGTACATGTATACTTCTATACGTATACCTATATATATATATATATATATATAGCAAAAGTCAGTAACAGAATCTTTTCCCGTTGCACATGTTAACGACGTATTTTCTAAAGTAATCCGTGCGTCTGCGCACGTCGATAAGACCCCCATGTATATAGGAAGTAACCGTACATGTATACTTCTATACGTATACCTATATATATATATATATATATATGCAAAAGTCAGTAACAGAATCTTTTCCCGTTGCACATGTTAACGACGTATTTTCTAAAGTAATCCGTGCGTCTGCGCACGTCGATAAGACCCCCATGTATATAGGAAGTAACCGTACATGTATACTTCTATACGTATACCTATATATATATATATATATATATATGCAAAAGTCAGTAACAGAATCTTTTCCCGTTGCACATGTTAACGACGTATTTTCTAAAGTAATCCGTGCGTCTGCGCACGTCGATAAGACCCCCATGTATATAGGAAGTAACCGTACATGTATACTTCTATACGTATACCTATATATATATATATATATATATAGCAAAAGTCAGTAACAGAATCTTTTCCCGTTGCACATGTTAACGACGTATTTTCTAAAGTAATCCGTGCGTCTGCGCACGTCGATAAGACCCCCATGTATATAGGAAGTAACCGTACATGTATACTTCTATACGTATACCTATATATATCTATATATATATATGCAAAAGTCAGTAACAGAATCTTTTCCCGTTGCACATGTTAACGACGTATTTTCTAAAGTAATCCGTGCGTCTGCGCACGTCGATAAGACCCCCATGTATATAGGAAGTAACCGTACATGTATACTTCTATACGTATACCTATATATATATATATATATATATATGCAAAAGTCAGTAACAGAATCTTTTCCCGTTGCACATGTTAACGACGTATTTTCTAAAGTAATCCGTGCGTCTGCGCACGTCGATAAGACCCCCCATGTATATAGGAAGTAACCGTACATGTATACTTCTATACGTATACCTATATATATATATATATATATATGCAAAAGTCAGTAACAGAATCTTTTCCCGTTGCACATGTTAACGACGTATTTTCTAAAGTAATCCGTGCGTCTGCGCACGTCGATAAGACCCCCATGTATATAGGAAGTAACCGTACATGTATACTTCTATACGTATACCTATGTATATATCTATATATATATATGCAAAAGTCAGTAACAGAATCTTTTCCCGTTGCACATGTTAACGACGTATTTTCTAAAGTAATCCGTGCGTCTGCGCACGTCGATAAGACCCCCATGTATATAGGAAGTAACCGTACATGTATACTTCTATACGTATACCTATATATATATCTATATATATATATGCAAAAGTCAGTAACAGAATCTTTTCCCGTTGCACATGTTAACGACGTATTTTCTAAAGTAATCCGTGCGTCTGCGCACGTCGATAAGACCCCCCATGTATATAGGAAGTAACCGTACATGTATACTTCTATACGTATACCTATATATATATATATATATATATGCAAAAGTCAGTAACAGAATCTTTTCCCGTTGCACATGTTAACGACGTATTTTCTAAAGTAATCCGTGCGTCTGCGCACGTCGATAAGACCCCATGTATATAGGAAGTAACCGTACATGTATACTACTATAGTATACCTATATATATATATATATATATGCAAAAAGTCAGTAACAGAATCTTTTCCCGTTGCACATGTTAACGACGTATTTTCTAAAGTAATCCGTGCGTCTGCGCACGTCGATAAGACCCCATGTATATAGGAAGTAACCGTACATGTATACTTCTATACGTATACCTATATATATCTATATATATATGCAAAAGTCAGTAACTGAATCTTTTCCCGTTGCACATGTTAACGACGTATTTTCTAAAGTAATCCGTGCGTCTGCGCACGTCGATAAGACCCCCATGTATATAGGAAGTAACCGTACATGTATACTTCTATACGTATACCTATGTATATATCTATATATATATATGCAAAAGTCAGTAACAGAATCTTTTCCCGTTGCACATGTTAACGACGTATTTTCTAAAGTAATCCGTGCGTCTGCGCACGTCGATAAGACCCCCATGTATATAGGAAGTAACCGTACATGTATACTTCTATACGTATACCTATGTAATATCTATATATATATGCAAAAGTCAGTAACAGAATCTTTTCCCGTTGCACATGTTAACGACGTATTTTCTAAAGTAATCCGTGCGTCTGCGCACGTCGATAAGACCCCCCATGTATATAGGAAGTAACCGTACATGTATACTTCTATACGTATACCTATGTATATATATATATATATATATGCAAAAGTCAGTAACAGAATCTTTTCCCGTTGCACATGTTAACGACGTATTTTCTAAAGTAATCCGTGCGTCTGCGCACGTCGATAAGACCCCCATGTATATAGGAAGTAACCGTACATGTATACTTCTATACGTATACCTATATATATCTATATATATATATGCAAAAGTCAGTAACAGAATCTTTTCCCCGTTGCACATGTTAACGACGTATTTTCTAAAGTAATCCGTGCGTCTGCGCACGTCGATAAGACCCCCATGTATATAGGAAGTAACCGTACATTGTATACTTCTATACGTATACCTATATATATATCTATATATATATGCAAAAGTCAGTAACAGAATCTTTTCCCGTTGCACATGTTAACGACGTATTTTCTAAAGTAATCCGTGCGTCTGCGCACGTCGATAAGACCCCCATGTATATAGGAAGTAACCGTACATGTATACTTCTATACGTATACCTATATATATCTATATATATATGCAAAAGTCAGTAACTGAATCTTTTCCCGTTGCACATGTTAACGACGTATTTTCTAAAGTAATCCGTGCGTCTGCGCACGTCGATAAGACCCCCATGTATATAGGAAGTAACCGTACATGTATACTTCTATACGTATACCTATGTATATATATATATATATATATGCAAAAGTCAGTAACAGAATCTTTTCCCGTTGCACATGTTAACGACGTATTTTCTAAAGTAATCCGTGCGTCTGCGCACGTCGATAAGACCCCATGTATATA
>JAHSUH010000832.1:0-19660 GCA_025388415.1 Cynanchum wilfordii | reverse complement strand
TATATCCTAGAAAGCATATTAAAGAACAATGTAAGGAATAAGGCAAGTAAAAAGGTTGGGAGGAATTCTTAGTAAAATATAGGTGAGATAAGAGGATACAAAATACCAAGTATAAGATAATCTTGGATCTAGTATCATAGCTCCACCAAAATCAAGTCTAAAGTAGAATCTCTTCCATACGGATCGTGGCAAGAAATTCCTAGATTAAGAACACTTGAATGTTAACACAATTATATCTCCTATCAATCATCCAAGGTCCGGTCCATCGATAGGAAACTAATCACATCAACTTGGCACTAATCGTATATCCTGGTCCGGCCTAACAAATAGTGTTAATCCGAACCACAATCTCAAATCAAAGCTTGTACTAAAGATAAAATTCAGATCTAAAGTCATCAATGAAATTGCAATTCGAATTAATAAAACCACAATCATTCCATCCAAGAACATCACAATATCTCAAGTAATTTGTAAAATAAAACCAACCAAATCTACCTATAAGAAATGTAGAAATGAGAATTCCTAAGGTTGGTTGACTAATTACAAAGAATAACAAGGAATACTAGAAGAAAAGGGGAAAGTGAAACATAGACATTAAACCTTCTTCCTCTTCAACTCCTTCTCTTGATTCTTCATAGGTTTTATTATTTTGTTTGTTATATTATTCCCGGATTTTTCGGATAGGGTTTATTTGTTTTATTTATTCACTTTTTAGATGATTTTATTTGTTTTTGCTCGGCATTTACTATTTGATTTATTTAGGATTTTTATGATTATCTTTTGTGATTCATAGTTGACTTTCCCGTTTTAAATTAAATTTTCTTGTTTTTATTTTTCTAGTTTTTCGCACCTTTTCCCGTTTTGTATTTATAGTTTTCTCGCACTTATTTATTTTTCTAAAATAAGTTGTGGGGTATTAGCTTTTACACTGAGGACAGTGCAATTTTCAAGTTGTGGGGTAGGTGTGTGCTCGTTTTATCTCAATATTCAAATATTTTCAAAAAATTGCTAAATTTTTTGAATTTTTCAAAATTTTCAAAATGATTAGTTTACTTGAAAAGATTATGTTGTGAACTTTGTTTTGGAATTTGATTTGCTTATCCGATGATAGATATCGGTTGTTGATTGTTGAAAGTCTCGAGATTTGATTTAGTTCATTTTGTCGATACTTGATACGAGCATGATTATAGGAAATTCCTGAAACTCTTTTGACACAGCTATTCTTGGTTGGTTGTTCTGATTAGTGGACTACTTTTGGACAGTTTATTTGAATAGTATTAAGTCTTTTGGGAATGGAAATGACTTGAATTATGAGATCTTTGAAAGGTAAACTAGTTAGTTTGAATTCTTTGATGAAACATTTATGCACTTACTAATTGACTATTTTCGATTGATTTTTCGTTGAAATTCCTTATTTGATTTGGCTTGGGACGAAGAAGTTTAAGTTGTGGGGTATTGTGATAACGCTAAATTTGATAATATTTTGGAAGGATATTTGTGCATAATTGTTGAGGTTTATTAGAGTAAATTGAGATAAAATTGTTAATTGTGTACTTAATTGTGATATTTCTATTTCAGGGAAGCTCTTGGGGTTAATTGACCAAAAAGAGTGAAGTTCAAGGACTAAAAATGCGAATTCTGAGTTGTACGCGCCCGAGTAAGAACACACCGCCACCTAAAGAACACGCCCTACAACACTAGAGAACATGTGCTCGGTGGATGAACACGGCCAAAGAACACGTGCCCGTGATATACCTATTACCGGGGGCGTGTTGCTTATACTACTGAGCCCGTGTTGACTCACCGTTCCTAATTTTTAGAGAATTTTATCTAAAAAGACTAATTTACCCGATTTGTGAATCTATAAATATTAGTATTTTCGGCATTGTTTAGGTCCTAGGTTAATTGACTAGATTGCAGCTAAGTATTAGAGGGTGTTATTCTATCAATTTGATTATTGAATTGTTGGTTAGGCTTTGAGATTAGATCTTTACTTTGTAATTTTCATTTCTCTTGAGATCTTTCTCACTTGTTGTAGTTGTAAGAGTCTCTTGTATTTCTTTTTGTGAGATTGCCTCGAATGTAAGGAGTTTCCTTGAAGTCTTGCAAGAGAGGATTCAACTATCTCAATTGGAAATTTGAAGGAGAACAAGAAGAATTACAAGGAGGGAGTTGAAGAGGTTTCTCTACTTCTATTACTTTTTGTAATCTCTATTTTGTATCTAGCTACCAACCTTAGGAACTCTTCTTTCTACATTTCTCTTAGGTAGATATGGTTGGTTTTATCTTACAATTTACTTTGGGAAAATTATGGTTTTCATGGATTGAATATTGTGGTTTTATTGATTTGAATTGCAATTTCTATCTTAGCTTTGGTTTTGAATTGTATTTTGAGTTGAGCTTTGATTTGAAGTTGTAGTTTCGATTAACACTAATTGTTAGGCCGAACTAGGACATATGATTAGTGCCAAGTTGATTTGATTAGATTTCCTTTAGATGGACCGAAACTAGGATGATTGATGAGAGATTTATTCTTATCAACATTCAAGTGTTCTTAAATCTATGAATTTCTTGCAACGAATTGTATTGAAGAAGTTCATCTTTAGACTTGAATATTGGTGAGATTATGATAGTTAATTCATGATTAATCTTGCCCTTAGTAGTTTGTATCCTTCATTTTACCTATGATTTCCTTTGAGTTTCTACCTTCCATTACTTGCTTAATTCTCTACTTTGCTTTGTTTTACCTTGCTTTCTAGGAAATTAGAATTCAATCTTATCACTCTTGATATTGTTGAATTACTTGAGATTGATTCATAATTCCAAAACATTATCATAGTTGACCTAATTATATTTTTCCACACTATTTTTTAATAGACGTCTTGGGGAAAACGATTTTTATAAATATTAAAATCTTGATACTTACTTTTATTTACTAAACTATACGATAGGTACTCTACCTAGGTGAGTTTATTATTTAAGTGACAAACCTATTTTATTCTTGAGATTTCTTATTATTTTTAGTACTATTTTATTCGATTATTTATACTATATTATATACAAAAATAGCTCATCAATGGTCCTTTAGGGATTATAACTGAACTTGCAACTTTCGATGCACATGCCTCTTTCCACGCCTGTAATAAATCCTGCGAAAATATTTTAAATTCAATATAACATTCAAACTAAATTAAATTTTTATTTCAATTTAGACTCGTGAATCTTATCAAAAATTATGAATGTGATAAGTAGTACCTATAGTCAATTATTTTACATTGTTGTAGTTATATTGAAAGAATATCGTGAATTGACAATAAATATTGAAGATTGCATTAAAGATTCAAATAAATTTCATATCTAGAACAAAGTAATCAATAATTTTATTCAATAATATTCATTAATCACCAATACAAATATAAATTGATTTGGAGTTCATGAATAATGGTAAAATGTAGCACACACATATATACCTGACTTATATCAACAATGCCATGGACTCGGGATGATTATAGGCAAATTGGTATAAATAGTCCCCAAACTATAGAGGTTTGGTGACATTGGTCCCCAAATTAATTTTTTAGTGGGATTGGTTCCCAAACTATAAAAAAAATTATGACATTGGTCCTTCCGTTAAAAATTCGTTAAATCACCGTTAAGTTTTTGTTTTTAAAAAAAAACTCCATAGGCATTTATGTCATTATACTATTTAAATATAAGACAAATTGGTATAAATAGTCCCCAAACTATAGACTTTTGGTGACATTGGTCCCCAAACTATGAAAAAATTGTGACATTGGTCCTTCCAGTTAAATTCTTTTAAATCACAAGTTAAGTTTTAAAAAAAAAAAATTCCAAAGGCATTTATGTCATTACACTATTTAAATATAATTAATAATATATATTTTCTCATTTTGTTGTCTAAGGGAAATTCCCAAGTTCGCACAGTCCGATTAATGGCAAAACCCTTGGTGTAAAAGCAATTATTCAGTATCTTGAGTAAACATACTTGCCCATATGTTCCTAACCATAACAGAAAATGCCAGAGTAAGAAATTCCACAACAAAGTTGGATGATAAACCGACTATGGTGGAAAGTTTAGCCTTTTGTGGCTTAACAACACCGAGTTCATTCCCAACTCGGGTTGATACATTAAAGCTTAAAGAAGAGGGGAAAATGTAGATTAAAGAAGTGGTTTGAATCAATGTTATAGAGGCAACCGTAGCTTTGGGATTTAGTAAGAATCCACTCAACATAATCATCAATTCCTACCACCACCATTATAGACAAACAAAAATGCAACTTTTTTTTTTTTTTTTTTTTTTGAGAACAACAGAAATACAACTTGGAATGACTAAATTCATTAGATCTCCAACCCGTAAGACAATCAGAGGAAAACTTATCCCCAATTTTTTTGGACACAACAGAAACTGAAATGTATATGATCAATGAGATGACTAAATTGAAATTGGTCCAAATCCCGCTTTAGAGCAACACCTTTGATGCCGAGATTGAGAAAAACAAGAAGGAAGTAATTGATGGGTATGTGTATAAGAATGGCTACATCTGCACAAAATGTCAAAGGCAATGTTAGCAATGCGTTTCGACTCCTCTGCAATTGCAAGAGAAACAGGGGTTTCAATTTCACAGAATTTTTTAAAACTCTTGGATTTTTTTTTTTTAAACTTAACTTGTGATTTAACAGAATTTTTAATGGAAGGATCAATGTCACAATTTTTTCATAGTTTAGGAACCAATCCCATCAAAAAAATAATTTGGGGACCGATGTCATCAAAAGTCTATAGTTTGGGGACTATTTATACCAATTTGCCTTATATTTAAATAGTGTAATAACATAAATGTCCATGGAGTTTTTTTTTTTTTTAAACTTAACGGTGATTTAACGAAATTTTTAACGGAAGGACCAATATCACAATTTTTTATAGTTTGGGAACCAATCCCACTAAAAAAATAATTTGAGGACCAATATCACCAAACCTCTATAGTTTAGAGACTATTTATACCAATTTGCCGATAATTATATGATGTTACATCAAAAGTTGTAGGTAGGCATTCAACAATACCTACTAGGATGACGAGAAGTGACGTTACCACAACAACGCCAAATCTTTTCTCCATTTATTAATTTTTTTTGTTGAAGCCTCCACAAATTAATGCAATTGCATTGTGAAACACAAGTTCAAAGCTATTTAAAGTTAAGGGTGAGATTTTATAGCTATTAACTTTCTTTAGTAAATAAATTTCCACCGTGGTTTTGGCTATTATTCAGCTTGTCTACTTTTTTTTTTTTGTCCAATAAATTTGGATTGATTTTGTGATATTTGTCTCATATATAAAATATATCTAAATTTATTGTAGAGTATAAATATAGGTTTAGGTATTGATTGTCATTACAAAAAATATTTTTGATATAACAATGATCTTATTAAGTAGTTTATTTTAGGTGCCGCTAAATTGATAGTTACGTCACTGTGATACCCGTGACCAAATTGACAAGGGTGATTTTGTAATTTGGTAAAGTTTAGGAATCTTATTTAGATACTTAAATATTTGAGGGATTTATTGTGCAATTTATTAAGTTATGTATTCTTTATATACCTTGAAACCCTAAGAGATATAATTTAAGAGAGAGTATAACACTTCTTTGGTATTTTGAGAAACGGGTAATAAGAAGAACCAACGTGGAGATTTTGGGATTGGAGAAATTGTATTGTCAAATACGATTAAGGTTAGTAACATTGATTGTATATTTAATTCTTCGATTTAGAATGATATGTAAGTTTAAGACGCAATTAAGTTTGCAATTGAGTTTATTAAGTTCTTAAATTTTTATTAAATCTTGAATAATTTTAGGTATAGAATCGTTTCGCGATTTGGATTATTGAAGGTTGTGGATTTTGATAATTTCGATGACAGAGGTAAGTGGTTTGATCTTTTTCAGTTGTTTTAAACCCTTTCGTTTTCATCTTGTTTCAAAAAGATTATGTTTTTCGGGCATGTTAATTCACGAAAATTGATTTTATTGCATTGTATTTTACGAAAGATTATTTTTTTTAGAATATTATATTATTTTGACTTTCGGGCATTGTATTTTTTTTTTTGAAATTGATTTTGTCATTAAATATTAATATATTATTAAGTTTTTAGAATATTGTATTCTCATATATAACTTATATCTTCTCTATTTTCTTTTGTCTTGTCTCAAAAGTTTGATTTTCTTAAAAGTTATTTATTATTATTATTTTAATGTAAAGACTTTCAAGTTTTCCAAAAAAATTTATTTATTTGATAAATTTATATTTTCTCAAAAGGTTATTATTTTCCGTTTTAATTATCCGATTTTACGATTTATTAAAAGATTTGGTTTTCTGATTTTAGAAAGATTTAGTATTCGATTTTAAGTTTTGATTAAAAAAATAGTTTTCGATCCTCTATTTTTTTTATATAAAAGATATAGTTTTTCGATTTTATAAAAGATATAGTTTTTCGATTTTATAAAAGATATAGTTTTCCGGATTTTCAATTTTGATAAAAAGATATTAGTTTTCCCGACTTTAATGTTTGATAAAATATTTTATTTATTTATTTATTTATAAAGATATTAGTTTTTGATATCAAGTTTATCTTTTCGAAAATATTTTTGTTTGATTAAAGTTTCAAAAAGCCTTCCGAAAAAGGTAAACTAAAGAAAAGAAAAGTTTTGGCTCAAGTTAGTTAGAAATGAGTTGGGGGAATATAAGTTCCGAACTCATTGAGCATGGTGAAAAAGCTCCACCTTTATAAAGTTCCGGCCTACCTAGCGGGATAAACGGCTAGGATCGATTTCGATTAAACCAACGAATGACTATTCTGCTTGAGCCAATTGAAAAGAATATGTAATATAATTTGAGATTCTTATCCCTTTCTCGTTATGTTTTGAAAGTAATGTGGGAAGTTTGATTTTTTCAGTTCGGATTGAAAAGTATTTGTTAAAATGATTTTATCCGTTATGTTTTGAAAATTTTCCGATATCGTTAAATCTTTTGAATATGATCTTAAATGCCCAAAATGTTTTTCCGAAGAGGGTCGAATCAGCATCTGGGCTTTATAAGCTCATACCACCTACGTTTAATTGCTTTTGCAGTTTGATAGACCTATGAGATCATCTTGTGCATTTGGATTTTTCTATCCGGTGGGTTGGAGTTATGAGTTTTTGGGATATTGGATTTGATTTTTCATAGTCAGAATAGTAATGTTTGTAAGATATTATTTTTTGGGAATTATGTATATTTCTGAAATATTTGAGTTAAGTATTTTTATTGAGGAATTATCGATGTATTTTATTGAGATTGTTTCGAGGCTTTGCATTCTTTAGGTAATAACTTAGAGGATGTAGTTGTGTTACGTCATCGGATTTGGGATTTTCTAATTTTTAAATTAGGCCCGGATTTGGGGGCGTGGTCATATAGACTTACAAATCTCGATCATGACAATTGATATCAAAGCATGTAATGAGCACATAATGTAAGAGCTAAGTGTTATACCATATATGGTGATAAACTATCTCTAGAGTCTCAAATGTACACTAGTTGATCCGAGTTCACGTCAAACATGTTATTTTACTGCCATGATGGGGACGCTGAGTCTTAAAGAGGTGATTGTGATATATCATCTCACATATGAAATATATTTGAATTTATCATGAAATATAAGAATGAACTTAGATATTCACTATCAAATCGACAATTATATATCTTTTTTGGTACAATAAGAATGATACTAAATAATTGACCATAAATACCACCAAACTCATAATTGTGTCGTTAATATTGAGCTGGAATCATAAAAAAATATAATTAATGCTAAATATTCTAGAAGTATGAAAATACTCAAAATTATCATTAAATATTAAATATTTCAAGACTTGAAGTTTACTTAATTGAGAGAAAATTAAATAAATTTTGAAAATATAAATAATTCACATGCATATTTAGGTGTTTTTGTTTTCAGTTCTCTAACAAGTTACATATAATTGGCACACACGGCATGTTAGGAACTTGTGATTACTATTCGTAGTTCAAGGTTGTTATGCCGCCCAAAAATTGGGCCAACATTAAAATTTGTTCCATGCAAAATATCTACACAATATATATATATATATATATATATATATATATATATATATATATATATATATATATATATATATATATGACACACCCACGTGGTTGAAGCGTTCGACACTTCGCTGGAAGTGTCATATAAGAGTTAAGGTGAAGTCTTCTCCCAAGTAAGAGTTGGACTCTGTAAGCACAACTTTTACCGAATTTAGATTAATCGGAGTCGTGATAGTTTTGAAAACAAAGTCTAAAAAAAATCAATGAAAAGGAATTTATACATAGATTTTGGAAATTCTTTTGGTTCATTCTCTTAACTATTTATATTTTTTTGAGTTCGTATCAAATATTTTACTTCAAATATTTTTTATTTTTTAAAATTAATCATACTAATCAAAATTAGCCAATTTTAGGTCATTTTTTGGCATATGACTAGTACATTGATTAAATTTAAAGGGCTTTTTTTGTATTTCATATTTTTCCAACATAATTATTATAATTTATCTATTAAATTTTGAAGTTAAAATATTTGAGAAGGATATGGAAATAACTGTGTCTTTAAGGAAAAAAAGACATGAAATGAAAAAAAGGACTTTTAAGTTTAATGGGTATACGACTGACTCTCCCAAAATGTGGGGGAATTTTCTCTCAAGCATCGTGACTTGAGCAATAAAATCTTTTGGATCACAGCCACGAAATTTTTGGATCTACGGTTTTATTTTCCTTTTTGAGTGGTTTTCACGATCTCCGACGACAAACGGTGTGGTTTTTCTTTCCTTTTATATCTTGAATCTAGGATTTCGACGTTGGAAACTTCTCTTTGTCTTCTGCTTTGTATGCTTTTTCTGCTGTTTCTGGTTATTCTTTTAGAAATGGATGATTCAATCTTAAAATGCCTCTGTAATGTTGCTCTGAATGAAAAAGAGGCAAGTTGTTTTGCTGTTGAAGACCAGGATATTACAGAGGGGATTAAGGAGGATGAACTTAGTGTTTTGATTCATATGCATGGGGGCAAATCTTTCTATATGGACGACTTTAAACAAGCTATGGGGAAGGCATGGCGGTGTGGATCTTTCTCTATCCAAAGATTTGATGAAAACTTTTTTCAAGTCTTTTTTGGAACACAGGATACTGTTGATTTTGTACTCTCAAATGGTCAGTGGAATTTCGAAAACACACTGGTTTTAGTCAGGCCACGACCTATTGGAGGATCCCAAAGTTCGTGAAAGGAATATATGCCACGTAGATATATTATTTTGACTTGGTCAGAATAAAGTATGTGATCGGATCCGGTCAAAGCGAAGCATTACGCCAACCGAAGCGTTTAAGCCGCACGACCTCAATAATCTCCGAAGCACAATCCAAGCATCAAGACGAAGCATTTGATCATGCGGTTTGTGAAAGCTCCGAAGAGAAATGCGAGTACCCGGTCGAAACAGATTAAACCAAGCAATGATATAAAGCAACAATGTTAAACCAAATTCGCAGCCAAAGGAATATTCCAAGTATATCCTGCTCACTAATATCTTATTTAAATATAATAAGAGGAAAATAGCAGGATCCACGGACTTTAGTCAACTTCTATGAAAAACCGTGGGATTGGACGTCCGAAAAAGGCTATGATGATAGCTTTTTGGCTTGTGCAGAAGATAAGGTAGGTAGGTAATCATTTCTTTTCCTACTCCCACCCACTAATAAGGAAGTTGACCTATATAAGGAAAACTTCCTTATCAAGGGTGGGATCTTTTTCTTCTTTTTTTCCATCTATATACGAAAATTGACTAGAGAAGAAACTTGGTGGATAAACTAGGGTTTGTTCTAATTTTTCTGGAGATCTTCGACTAACTTGATTGTCAGAGGCTTCTAACGGAGAAACACCTCCGTTAAGGTTTTTGCAGGGTTCAACCGTCAAGGACATTTCCACGACTCAACGACCAGTTCGTTATCATCACTGTAACTTCATCCTAGTTGTTGTTATTTTATATATTTGTTGACTGATCAAATTTATGCATTATCAGTTTGGTTCCATTACCGGGAAAAACATTAGATTCTCTTTTACTGAATTTTGTGTTGCTTCACTACTATAAAAGCTGCCATAGATATCCTTAACGTTGGCCTTTTCTTTCCTTTAAGACAAATTTTTATATTTCCCAAAGAAGATCTCTTCCTTAGAATATTCTTCTCATACACAATAAACAAATGTCTTCTAACTCCGAAGACAGACATCCGAGGAGGCAGTCCTCAAGGCCATCAAGCTCACGTCCAACCGAGCGTAGACATGATATGCCAGCTGTTCCGGAAACACCCGGACAGAGACGTTCGGTCTTAGAACGAATTGGAAGACATGAGCCACAACCTTCTGTCCGGACACAAGACCTGCATGAGCACCTTAATATACGACAGGACCTCGGATTTGAGGGAAAGGCTGAACACTAGAAGTACCTGAAGTAGCTGAGCCCAATCCCGATGAGGAGTTGGAAAGGTTACGTGACGTAGTAGCAAGGCTCACCCAAGAACAAGAGTTGGCCAAAAAAGGGTTTAAAACTCAGGGCGGTAGTTTCGTGAACACGGCCAAGACCTACCTCCACCAGCTTTCTTAGTAGACAACTACGCACGGCCTTCAAATATAAGGCCCGAGCCGTCCGAGAGCATTCGACGAGAGAGGAAATCGGGAAAGGCCACCACCTTCCGAAACCCTAGACCTACTTCACGGGTGAAAGATCGGTCGGTGAAGTAGGAGAAAGTCATCATTCTTCTAGCCCTCAACAGAACAAAGAAACTTACAAGAGGACTCGAAATAACCGATCTCCTGATCGGACCAGGAGAAAATCACCCGAACAGACACGCCGCACATCTTTTCAGAAAAAGTCACGATCGATAGAAATTGGACCATTTTCAAAGTGGATCCAGGATGTGGCTCCGAACACTTCTCTTAAAATTCCCCAGTTTGTGCTTTATTCAGGACATACCGGACCTCTGGAACATATGTGCAGGTATAAATCCGCTATGGGACTGGTAACCAATGATGAAGCAAGATCTTGTGTAAAGCTTTTCCCCAAGACATTGTCGGATAAAGCTCTAACCTGGTTCACCTCGTTGCGTCCAAGTTCCATCGACTCATGGTCAACCTTGGAAAAACAATTTTTGGACAAATTCAGCACGGCTGGATCCATACCAAAAACCGGGGGGGATCTCGCCAACATAAAGCGGCAGGATGGTGAAACCCTCTTAGCATATCTTGAAAGGTTTAAGAAAACCTATGAAGAAATCGAGGGACTAAGTCAAGATACGGTTATTACATGCTTCGAAGGAGGGTTCGGGTCCGGAATGTTATATACAGAGCTACAACCGAGGAAGCCACGAACCATTGGAGAGATGTTTAACGTGGCACGACAGATTGCTCTTGCTGAGGAAAGTGCGCAAGAAGCTCCTCCAAAAGGAAAAGAAAAGATGGGCGAAGTCTCAATGAAGAAGGAGCAGGCGATTGGTTTTGAGAAGAAGAAAAGCTTTAGTCCAAGCAAAAATAAAGGGACGAACGCTTTTACTCCACTGCGAGTAACAAAAGAAAGCCTTATCTCGGTCATCAAAGAAAAACATGGGGTAAGCGACCCAGTACCGCTGAACCCTCATATATTGGCGACTCGTGATAGGTCAAAATATTGCGCATTCCATAAAGATTGTGGCCATGTGACCGAAAACTGTATACAACCGAAAAAAGCGATCGAGAAGCCGATTCGCGAAGGGAATTTGAGAGAATACATTGCTGGAAGGCAGGCTGAAGAGCCGAAGAAAAATAGTGAAAGAGTAATCAATGTGATCAATGTCGAAATACCGTCATTGACACAGATTAGGAAACAAATTCACTTGCTGAAAAAAGAATACTTGATTCCCGAATATGAATATGAAGAGAAAGAGACGATCACCTTTTCGAGAACAGAATTGACCCCAACAATCGAACGGAAAACCAGCCCCATGGTAATTGATGCTCTGATGACAAAGGAAGGTATGGAAAATTGCAGGGTAAAACGCATTCGCATTGACACTGGGGCAACGAGAAATATCCTGTACCATAAGTGCTTTAAAGAGATGGGACTAAATGATCATCAGCTCAAGCCTAGTTCGATGGTCCTTGAGGGATTCACACAACGATAAGATCCTAGTGAAGGGAACTATCAAACTGGACATCACCATGGGAACTGGAGAAAAGACGAGGATGGAGAAGGTTAAATTTTACGTAGTGAATATCGATTCCAGCTACAACGCAAAAAAAAAAAAAAAAAAAAAAAAAAAAAAAAAAAAAAAACAAAAAACAAACATACAAAAAAAATAAATTATTAATTTGATCAAATAATAAACTTACGAAACGGAATTAAAGAAAAAAAACCTATATATATACAATTTTGATTCCCTGGCCCCCCTACTCTTTGTATTTTATCTTCTTTTTTTTTTTTTTTTTTTTTTTTTTTTTTTTTTTATTTTACTCTAATAAACCTCAACAATTATGCAAAATACCCTTCCAAAACAATAAATTTTGTGTTTTCTTCACTCCTCTCTTCGGTTCGTGGGTTGTTGGTTTCTCCCGCTAGGTATCAGCTCCTAAGCTTCCTCGATGCCTTCTCAGGCTATCACCAAATCAAGATGAACCCGAAAGATCGGGTTCATACATCCTTTAGGGCTAATGGAGCAGTTTATTGTTACAATGTCATGCCGTTTGGCCTCAAAAATGCTGGGCGACGACTTACCAACGGATGATAAACAAAGTCCTAAAGGAGCAGATCGGGAGGAATGTTGAGGTATATGTTGATGACATGGTGATCAAGTCAAGGCACGTTGATTCTCATCTGGCTGACCTCGATGAAACCTTCGTAACTTTGAGTCAATATAATCTAAAGTTGAATCCGTCCAAATGTACCTTCGGAGTTAAATCTCAAAAATTCCTAGGTTTCATGATGACTCAACGAGGAATCGAGCGAATCCAGAAAAGGTCACAACACTTCGAAACCTAGTCGAACCAAGGTGTATTAAGGACTTCCAAAGACTCAATGGTTGCATAGCAAGCACTAGGCGATTCATATCAAAGCTAGCAGAGCGATGTTTACCTTTCTTTAAAGCTCTCAAAACTACAGGAAAAGATTTTAGGTGGACGGAAGAGTGCCGACAATCATGGAGCGAACTCAAGATTTATTTGGAACAACTTCCACTTCTTAGCTCTCCTGTGTTTTGGGGAAACATTGTATCTGTACTTATCTCGCTTCTAATTTTGTTGTAGGTTGTTGTATTACTCGGGGAAACAAATTGTAAACAACTCCTGTTTATTTTGTAAGTAAAGTCCTTAATGGACCAGAATCACGATACCCAAATATAGAAAAGTTAGCTTATGCTTTGGTTGTTGCGTCCAGAAAATTAAAACCTTATTTCGAGTCGCATCGAGTTACGGTCTACACGAATGCACCACTCGGACAAATTTTCCATAAACTCGACCAATCGGGAATCTCTAAGATTAAAATAGGTTTGTCACTAATAAAATAACTCAATAAGGCAGAGCACCTATCGAAATAGTTTAGTAAATAAGGTGATATTCAGATTTTAAATTTATAAAAATCGTTTTCCCTAAGACTTCTATTAAATTCTAGTGTGGAAAATATAATCAAACTAATTATGAATATGATTTGTGATTAAGGATCATTCAACAAGTAAATCAACCAATATCAAGAATGATAAGATTGAATTCTAAATCCTAGAAAACAAAGTAAAGAACAATGTAAGAAATAAAGCAAGTAAAAAGGTTGGGAGGAATTCTTTGTAAAATATAGGTGAGATAAGAGGATACAAAATACCAAGTATAGGATAATCTTGGATCTAGTATCATAGCTCCACCAAATTCAAGTCTAAAGTAGAATCTCTTCCATACGGATCGTGGCAAGAAATTCCTAGATTAAGAACACTTGAATGTTAACACAACTATATCTCCTATCAATCATCCAAGGTCCGGTCCATCGAAAGGAAACTAATCACATTAACTTGGCACTAATCGTATATCCAAGGTCCGCCTAACAATTAGTGTTAATCCGAAACCACAATCTCAAATCAAAGCTTGTACTAAAGATAAAATTCAGATCTAAAGTCATCAATGAAATTGCAATTTGAATCAATAAAACCACAATCATTCAATCCAAGAACATCACAATATCTCAAGTAATTTGTAAAATAAGACCAACCAAATCTACCTATAAGAAATGTAGAGATGAGAATTCCTAAGGTTGGTTAACTAATTACAAAGAATAACAAGGGATAATAGAAGAAAAGGGGAAAGTGAAACATAGACATTAAACCTTCTTCCTCTTCAACTCCTTCTCTTGATTCTTCTTTGCTTCTTCAACTTGGATCTTCAATTTGTGTAGCCCAAATACCCTAGAATATATTCAGCAAATTTCCTTACGGATCGAGGCAAACTCACCAAATTAATCCCAAGATACTCAATACTACAACAAGTAGAGAGTGATCTCTAAGAAAATTGGAAAATCAAAGTATAGATCTCTCTCTAAGTTCTACCAAACCTCTAAAATTACTTAGCAATTAAGCCTAATCAAAACTCTATCCAACCTCAAATAATGGTAAAAATCCCAATATTTATAGATAACCAAAACAGGGGTAAAATAGGAATTTTACACAAAAATCTCTAAAATCTCGAGAGCCAAACACGGGCTCGGTGGTATACGTAACACGGGCTCGATAACGGTTTCATCACCTAGCGCGTGTTGTACTCGCCGTGTTATTCCTTGGTTGGGCCGTGTTCTTGAACCGAGCACGTGTTCACTAGCTTGGCGGGCGTGTTCACGGCTTGCAGCGGCGTGTTCTTGGGCTGAGCACGTGTTGTTGAACTGGATTTGTATTTCTTTCGGGAAATTGCATATTTAGTCCCTAAACTTTGCTCTTTTGATCCATTAACTCCACAAACTTCCTGAAAACAAATTATCACAATTAAGTGCACAATTAACATATTTATCTCAATTTACTCTAATAAACCTCAACAATTATGCACAAATACCCTTCCAAAACATTACCAAATTTAGTGTTATCACCCCTTACCCGTATCGGTTCGTGGGTGGATTCCACCGCTAGGTATCAGCTCCTAAGCTTCCTCGATGCCTTCTCAGGCTATCACCAAATCAAGATGAACCCGAAAGATCGGGTTCATACATCCTTTAGGGCTAATGGAGCAGTTTATTGTTACAATGTCATGCCGTTTGGCCTCAAAAATGCTTGGAGCGACTTACCAACGGATGATAAACAAAGTCCTAAAGGAGCAGATCGGGAGGAATGTTGAGGTATATGTTGATGACATGGTGATCAAGTCAAGGCACGTTGATTCTCATCTGGCTGACCTCGATGAAACCTTCGTAACTTTGAGTCAATATAATCTAAAGTTGAATCCGTCCAAATGTACCTTCGGAGTTAAATCTCGAAAATTCCTAGGTTTCATGATGACTCAACGAGGAATCGAAGCGAATCCAGAAAAGGTCACAACACTTCGAAACCTAGTCGAACCAAGGTGTATTAAGGACTTCCAAAGACTCAATGGTTGCATAGCAGCACTAGGCAGATTCATATCAAAGCTAGCAGAGCGATGTTTACCTTTCTTTAAAGCTCTCAAAACTACAGGAAAAGATTTTAGGTGGACGGAAGAGTGCCGACAATCATGGAGCGAACTCAAGATTTATTTGGAACAACTTCCACTTCTTAGCTCTCCTGTAGTTGGGAAACATTGTATATGACTTATACGCTTCTAATTTTTTGTTGTAGCTGTTGTATTACTCGGGAAACAAATTGTAAACAACTCCCTGTTTATTTTGTAAGTAAAGTCCTTAATGGACCAGAATCACGATACCCAAATATAGAAAAGTTAGCTTATGCTTTGGTTGTTGCGTCCGGAAAAATTAAAACCTTATTTCGAGTCGCATCGAGTTACGGTCTACACGAATGCACCACTCAGACAAATTTTCCATAAACTCGACCAATCAGGGAATCTCTAAGATTAAAATAGGTTTGTCACTAATAAAATAACTCAATAAAAGGAGCACCTATCGAAATAGTTTAGTAAATAAGGTGATATTCAGATTTTAAATTTATAAAAATCGTTTTTCCCTAAGACTTCTATTAAATTCTAGTGTGGAAAATATAATCAAACTAATTATGAATATGATTTGTGATTAAGGATCATTCAACAAGTAAATCAACCAATATCAAGAATGATAAGATTGAATTCTAAATCCTAGAAAACAAAGTAAAGAACAATGTAAGAAATAAAGCAAGTAAAAAGGTTGGGAGGAATTCTTTGTAAAATATAGGTGAGATAAGAGGATACAAAATACCAAGTATAGGATAATCTTGGATCTAGTATCATAGCTCCACCAAATTCAAGTCTAAAGTAGAATCTCTTCCATACGGATCGTGGCAAGAAATTCCTAGATTAAGAACACTTGAATGTTAACACAACTATATCTCCTATCAATCATCCAAAGTCCGGTCCATCGAAAGGAAACTAATCACATTAACTTGGCACTAATCGTATATCCAAGGTCCGGCCTAACAATTAGTGTTAATCCGAAACCACAATCTCAAATCAAAGCTTGTACTAAAGATAAAATTCAGATCTAAAGTCATCAATGAAATTGCAATTTGAATCAATAAAACCACAATCATTCAATCCAAGAACATCACAATATCTCAAGTAATTTGTAAAATAAGACCAACCAAATCTACCTATAAGAAATGTAGAGATGAGAATTCCTAAGGTTGGTTAACTAATTACAAAGAATAACAAGGGATAATAGAAGAAAAGGGGAAAGTGAAACATAGACATTAAACCTTCTTCCTCTTCAACTCCTTCTCTTGATTCTTCTTTGCTTCTTCAACTTGGATCTTCAATTTGTGTAGCCCAAATACCCTAGAATATATTCAGCAAATTTCCTTACGGATCGAGGCAAACTCACCAAATTAATCCCAAGATACTCAATACTACAACAAGTAGAGAGTGATCTCTAAGAAAATTGGAAAATCAAAGTATAGATCTCTCTCTAAGTTCTACCAAACCTCTAAAATTACTTAGCAATTAAGCCTAATCAAAACTCTATCCAACCTCAAATAATGGTAAAAATCCCAATATTTATAGATAACCAAAACAGGGGTAAAATAGGAATTTTACACAAAAATCTCTAAAATCTCGGAACAGAGCCAAACACGGGCTCGGTGGTATACGTAACACGGGCTCGAGAACGGTTTCATCACTCGAGCGCGTGTTGACTCTGGCCGTGTTATTCCTTCTGTTTGGCCGTGTTCTTGAACCGAGCACGTGTTCACTAGCTTGGCAGGGCGTGTTCACCGGCTTGGCAGGGCGTGTTCTTGGACCGAGCACGTGTTGTTGAACTGGATTTGTATTTCTTTCCAGAAATTGCATATTTAGTCCCTAAACTTTGCTCTTTTGATCCATTAACTCCACAAACTTCCCGAAAACAGAATTATCACAATTAAGTGCACAATTAACATATTTATCTCAATTTACTCTAATAAACCTCAACAATTATGCACAAATACCCTTCCAAAACATTACCAAATTTAGTGTTATCACCCCCTACCCCCGTATCGGTTCGTGGGTGGATTCCACCGCTAGGTATCAGCTCCTAAGCTTCCTCGATGCCTTCTCAAGGCTATCACCATCAAGATGAACCCGAAAGATGGTGTCATACATCCTTTAGGGGCTAATGGAGCAGTTTATTGTTACAATGTCATGCCGTTTGGCCTCAAAAAATTTGGAGCGACTTACCAACGGATGATAAACAAAGTCCTAAAGGAGCAGATCGGGAGGAATGTTGAGGTATATGTTGATGACATGGTGATCAAGTCAAGGCACGTTGATTCTCATCTGGCTGACCTCGATGAAACCTTCGTAACTTTGAGTCAATATAATCTAAAGTTGAATCCGTCCAAATGTACCTTCGAGTTAAATCTCAAAAATTCCTAGGTTTCATGATGACTCAACGAGGAATCGAAGCGAATCCAGAAAAGGTCACAACACTTCGAAACCTAGTCGAACCAAGGTGTATTAAGGACTTCCAAAGACTCAATGGTTGCATAGCAGCACTAGGCAGATTCATATCAAAGCTAGCAGAGCGATGTTTACCTTTCTTTAAAGCTCTCAAAACTACAGGAAAAGATTTTAGGTGGACGGAAGAGTGCCGACAATCATGGAGCGAACTCAAGATTTATTTGGAACAACTTCCACTTCTTAGCTCTCCTGTAGTTGGGGAAACATTGTATCTGTACTTATCTGCTTCTAATTTTGTTGTAGCTGCTTGTATTACTCAGGGAAACAAATTGTAAACAACTCCCTGTTTATTTTGTAAGTAAAGTCCTTAATGGACCAGAATCACGATACCCAAATATAGAAAAGTTAGCTTATGCTTTGGTTGTTGCGTCCAGAAAATTAAAACCTTATTTCGAGTCGCATCGAGTTACGGTCTACACGAATGCACCACTCGGACAAATTTTCCATAAACTCGACCAATCAGGAATCTCTAAGATTAAAATAGGTTTGTCACTAATAAAATAACTCAATAAGGCAGAGCACCTATCGAAATAGTTTAGTAAATAAGGTGATATTCAGATTTTAAATTTATAAAAATCGTTTTTCCCTAAGACTTCTATTAAATTCTAGTGTGGAAAATATAATCAAACTAATTATGAATATGATTTGTGATTAAGGATCATTCAACAAGTAAATCAACCAATATCAAGAATGATAAGATTGAATTCTAAATCCTAGAAAACAAAGTAAAGAACAATGTAAGAAATAAAGCAAGTAAAAAGGTTGGGAGGAATTCTTTGTAAAATATAGGTGAGATAAGAGGATACAAAATACCAAGTATAGGATAATCTTGGATCTAGTATCATAGCTCCACCAAATTCAAGTCTAAAGTAGAATCTCTTCCATACGGATCGTGGCAAGAAATTCCTAGATTAAGAACACTTGAATGTTAACACAACTATATCTCCTATCAATCATCCAAGGTCCGGTCCATCGAAAGGAAACTAATCACATTAACTTGGCACTAATCGTATATCCAAGGTCCGGCCTAACAATTAGTGTTAATCCGAAACCACAATCTCAAATCAAAGCTTGTACTAAAGATAAAATTCAGATCTAAAGTCATCAATGAAATTGCAATTTGAATCAATAAAACCACAATCATTCAATCCAAGAACATCACAATATCTCAAGTAATTTGTAAAATAAGACCAACCAAATCTACCTATAAGAAATGTAGAGATGAGAATTCCTAAGGTTGGTTAACTAATTACAAAGAATAACAAGGGATAATAGAAGAAAAGGGGAAAGTGAAACATAGACATTAAACCTTCTTCCTCTTCAACTCCTTCTCTTGATTCTTCTTCTTCTCAACTTGGATCTTCAATTTGTGTAGCCCAAATACCCTAGAATATATTCAGCAAATTTCCTTACGGATCGAGGCAAACTCACCAAATTAATC